>BPLR01002302.1:0-66992 GCA_021605095.1 Caerostris extrusa
CCTTAATCGGTAGTAAGCCACACCGTGACTGTCCATAATCCGTTTTCGCCACATCTCGACATCACTTTACAGAGCCAGAAACTTCCTTAAGGAGGACTGGTCCCTCAGATCAAGTCTTGAAAGCTCTGGTCTTAAGGTTACATAATGTGAAATCAAAAAGTACTCGAAAGTGCTGATTGATGAGGTTTCTAGGTACGACCTTTTAATGGCGCCGGCTCCTTAGAGACAGGGTTGTGGAAAAGCTTCCTTTCTTTTACGAACATGTAAACATTCTGCAAACTAAAATGCAAAACAATAGAACTCCGAATTGGATTTTAAAGAAATATTATTATTGATTTCTGATCTTTTGTGCTATTGCTTCTGCGAAAAGAAAATTTAGGATTATTACTGCTCAAGACACCAGTTCAGCAAGCTTTAAAATGTTTCATAAGATTCATTGATACTTTCTTTAAAGTTTTTTATAAGATTAGTAGAGTCTGCTCTTTAAATTGAGAATAAACTTTTAGATTTTTTTGAAGAATTCTCAATTATTGTATCATTTACCTATATATCAAGCTTTATTGTAATTTGAATTGGCAAGCTTCAATTAAACTTTTATCAGGCATGAAATAATTTAAGATTTCATCTTAAAAATTTATACGTATATATATATATGTATTAATAATTTGTAAACAATTGTAATATGCATAGAAATCTGATTTTTTATTATCATAAGAATAATAAAGAAGAAAAGGACTTTCAATTTTTAAAAGTTTTATTCTTGTTATTGAAATTAACTATAACTGGCTTAACTTTATAAATATACTATATTTTAAAAATGATAAAAAAATTTATTTAAATGAAAATAAATATGGGCGAATTGGAGACAAAACAGATTTTTGTTAAATGAATGTTAAATATTAAACATATTTTTTATAACAAATTACCATGATATTTGTTAGCCACCTGATATCGCAAACGGTCAGAGTTATATGCATTGGCTAGATTTGAAGAGAAAAGGCAGCGTGATTTCGATGTTGAAGCACGTGGTTCAATCATATTATTAGAATGTATTATTGCGGAATTCTTACACGTTTTACAATTTTGATGTTTAGAAATATTTAAAGTTATTTATGTTGTGAACTAATAGAATTTCAGGGAGTTTTTCTCTGCCCAAAATGACGCCTGGCAAATTGGCTAGATGCCATTTGTGCTAATAAAGCTGGATCGTGTTCCTTCGTAAGATGAGAAAAAAACTGTCAAGAGAACAAAAATTCTAATCTAAAAGCTTAGCTGTGTCGATCTCAAGCTTTTATCATCTTATATTTCAAAAGGAAAAACGCAGGTGATAATGTGATTACGTTCAACATCAGTGTTAGAAAAAATGATCCGTTAGTAAAGGAACCAGAAAAACGCACTCAGTTGTTCTCCCTCACAGAATATTGCTCACCCATCATCGCAAGTTGTTTTCTTGCTCTGCATTCTAACACTAATGCAGTCAAGGCCATTATTCCTATATAACTGGATGAAAAAGAACTACCAAGGGCAGAAATCGCTATCGACATACATATTGATTGGCCACAAGTGGAAAAAAAAACTGCAAGTGAACCTCCACATTAACTTATAATGCATTTAATGGATAATAATGCCCCATGGATCGTCGTATAACAACTACTTTGGCCTCAATAAACCCAACATCAAATAACATTGACTTCCATTATTATAACAATAATGAAAACTAATGCTTCATTCATTCCGGAACCGTTCAATTAATTTAGAAATATGTCTAAATATTCTGGAGTTCGTACCCTTACAATTTAGATGGATTTTAACAGTTTATGTATGTTTAGGAGTTTCATGTGTTAGATTTATCTTCATCAAAAAATTTAAAATGGAAGAATTGTCTGTGACGTTACTTAAAAAACTCATTGTGTGGCCAATGAAGAGGTATAAGATAAATTCCTTTTAAAGGTAATGTAAAGAATACATCAACATTGCATCGACTTCAGAAGCAAGATTATAATTTAACAATCATTTAAACTTAATTCTATAACTTTATTAATCATTTTTGGCATAGCAAAGATTATAATTTAACAATGTTTGAACTTCAATTTCTTATATTTTATCAATCATTTTGATACAATTTATATTATAAAAAGAATATAAATTAAAATTAAAAAATATTTCAAATACTTTTTAAAATTTATTAAAAATTTGAATTACTGAAGTAAGGAAGGTTTTTACAAATAGTAAGACTAATAATAATAAAAATAATGATGAAAATAAAATTAAAAAATAAGAATTATAAAATTTTTATTTGCTTTTCAGACACATTAACTACATTCGGTCTAGCAAAGTGTTTAAAATGTACTTTCTTTCTGGCTATGTGACAGTTTTATGGCCACTGAAGATAGTCTGCCATAAAATATCCTTCACCATTACTATCAGGATTGACTAAAAAGATCCAATACTCTTCTTCAAGCATAAAACACTTTCTAAGATGAAAGTAAAAAGAAACCATCTTCTTGTATATTTTTTATCATTACTCTCCAAAACTTTGAAAGGTGATATATATATATAACTATATTACCAAAAATGCACACAGTGAATTATTTAAAATTTGAAACCTATCTTGCCCTAAGAGGACTATTCATCTTTGTCCTATGAATGCAAACATCTCCCAACTCTGCAAAAATCTCCTTACTTTTCAAAGCAGTAATAAAAATATTGTCATTATAGGGAATTGAACCGTTCATTTTCTTTGTAATTTGCTACTTGGTGATGATTGGGATTTCCTACTGTTGAAATACCTGCTTTAAACAAAAAGTGCTTTTTTTATAACATAAGTGCACTCTCTTTAATCGATAAGTGTGGTACTGGATGTTGGATTACAGACTGTCCGAATTATAGATGTTTCATAGAAAAGTTAATTTAACTTGTAATTTAAACTATATATATGCAATATGAAGATTTACTATTATAATAAAATACTTTAGAGTGGTAGCCGTAGAGTCCTACATAATAATATATTCATTCTAAATAAAAACATAATATTCTAAATAAAAATTTCTATAGAGGAAAGAGGAGGGGAGGATTTATCCAAGTCAGTTGTTATAGCAGGGGTTCGAATAAATGTGGAGTCGGATTGACGAGGAACAGATTAGAGATTGTCTGTTGTATATACAACAAGCATTCCAATGGTTCAATAAAGGAAAAAAATTAAAAATTAAATTAAAAAAATATTTAATGCAATTATTAATTTAAAATTAAAGTTATTAGTAAATTTAAACTTCTAACCATGTTTGTTAGATATTACTTACAACCGACATCGTGCGTTAATTGTTTTTCAATAATATTTAAAAAATTTAATTCCCCAAAGTGAAAAACACATAATCACTGGAAGTATTTGAAACTCATATTTATAGAAGACTGTTTAACATTGTAGTAATTATTGATTATACAGCCTTGACTATTTTCTTCAACATTTCCTTTTGCAGTTAGGAGATCGAATCTACTAGCTCAAACTATTCGTAAAGAACAGAATTACAATAAACGAAGTTTACTCGGAACTATAATATTTTTGTAGTTTCATTTGGAAAAAGTTTTTTACCTCAAAATAAAAAATATTTCTGAAATCAAATAAATGTACAAGAAAAATGTATGCACTTGAAGAGACTGTGTGTCTGGAAAAACTTCAGGAACAAAAAATATATATTTAATTTTTACCTCTCAATTAAATTTGTTAAATCACGACACTTTCTTAGTTGCTGTTTTTATTACAGATATATGGTGATATTAAAATGTGTTATCGGTGCATATCGAACAGGTGAAAAATTTAAATGTAAATTATTTAGAAATAAATATATTAGATTTTTAATCTCGTTTGTTAAAGATGTCAAAGGTTTGTGCCACCAACTTTATAGAATTAATGGATTATTTCGGTTTTTCCTATATAGTACGCAATAGCAGAAGATAGTGTTGAAATATTAATAACATTTCCTAAAATATTAAGTGCCATAATATTTTAGGAAATGACGCTGATGACTAAATAAAATTAAATAATGCTAATTATCATGCACCATATGTTGAATTTTTGAGACAGTCAGTGATTTAGGATTGGAAATCAAACAGAGTAAAACCAAAATATATATATTTAAAATAAAATGTTTTTATATGAATAATTCACGCATTGCGTATACAAATATTGCTTAAAATTTAAAACTCAATGTATATGAAAACAAACTGTACAAGAGTTACCTGTAATTACCTGTAGTAATTAAATCAGAATTTTGGCGCAGAATCAAATAACTTTTTCACTTAACTTAAGAACAGATCTACTATTTCTTTTAGAATCAATTCAAGATCAATTTAATTCTATTACTCTTTTAACTTTCGACATACTTTTATTTGAATTTTTTTCAACTTTTAGGATCTTTTTATACTTAAAAAGTTTTATTTTCCATTTATTTACACATCAAACTAAAAACAAATTGTATAGCCACTGAACTTTTTCGTATTAGGTTTGCTGTTATTATTTTTATATAAGTATTATAGATAAAAAAAATAATGCTTTCTCATTTAAAATTGCAATGCAGTGTAATTTTTTTGAATAAAAAATATTTAAGTTAGGATTTTAAGTTATTATTAGTAATTAAGCCTTGTGAAAAAATAATAAAGCATGGCGAGTAATGAACCCTACAGTACTAGTTAAATGCTACGTTTAACTTTTCACAAAGTCTTTCTCAGCTTTATATGTATAAGGGGCTACCAAAACGTGTCCGTTTGAAGCGTTGCTGCAGCGTATATGTAAATTAGCACTCTCCGATGTCGGTATGTAAACACTCACATCGAGACATGGATACTTAAACATTAACAATGGCGACGCTATTACCAAATGCGTTCCAAACAGGACCAACGTGCTTATTGATTTCAAGAATGCAAGTGTCTCCATCGCTGGAGAACGGTGTTGCGAAACGCTGAAGAGATTACGACGTGCAATTAAAGAGAAATTCAAGGGAAAATTGCGGTGATTCTCTGCTTCATGATAACGCACGTACCCAAATGCAAATCGCAATTGTTGTAGCGCAGATGTTACACTCACTAAACTCGACAAACTAACACTTATATTCGAGCACCCACTTTACAGTCTTGATCTTCCATTAAACGATTTTCTAGCATTAGGTCTATCAAAAAGTCGGGGGATGTGCTGAATTAGAGTCTTGAATTCCTGTCGGTTATAGAATTGCAGCTGGCTGTTTGAACTTCTTCAAGCAGCAGAAAATGAAATTTTGCTAAAGGCGTTTATTTAACATGGTGAAGTATTTTTATAATTGTCTTTATGCACAAGGTCATATTGCTTACCAAATCTGGACCGTGTAGCCATCGAAAGCGAACTTATTATCGCATCTTATATGTATGGTCATCATTCTAACTACTTTTATACAAATAAGATAGCATGCAATATAATAATAAAAAACATAGTTACTTTTTGAATTTAAAAATATATTGTGCATTTTTTTAATATGAAGGAACGACAAATATTTCATTTTAGTTCATATCGAAGTCTAAACAAAAAAAATTTAAACCTTATTCATAATTTCATATGTTTGATGTGCTTTCTGGGATGCATATTTAACTCATTTCATCGCTTTTCTTCTGCAATAGGCTATTTCTTTTTGCAAATTTCATTAATTTTTGACTTTTATCATATTAAAATTCAGTGCAGTAAGAGTGAAAAGTATATAATAGTACAAATAAAAAAAAAAAACTAATTACAGATCCATTTTCTTTTTAATATTATTATAATGTATGTTGGAGCTGGTATTTTTTACTTCCACATAGTAATCAAAATTTTTATTTTTCTTTATCCTTTGATGGTAAAAATTCGCGTGTAGCTCTCTTTCTCTCATATGATGTAACCAACCAGCAATAAACTCTCATCATTTTTACTTCAATGATTTTATTATCATTTTTTTAGAAATCTATTGGTGTAAACTATCGTTTTCTTCACTCAATGCTCAGAGATTTTCAGAGAAACAATCATAGTATAGTAAATGCAGAAAGTAAACCTTTAGCTTCATATCGCTCTCGAGTTCTTCCAAATTTCTCAATCAAATTTGAATTATATCTCCACAATTAATGCTCTATGAGTTAAAAAAATTAAATAAAACTCATTAAATGCAATTCATTCATATTTTCTTTTGAATTCATAACAGTTTAAAGATATGGTTTAACAAGGTTTTTCTTATGTCACATCCAACATCTTTTATTTTAAATACACAATGAAAAATGACATACATACATGTACTGAAAATAAATTGCAATTTTAAGATTGCTTTTACACGTTGCTTCATGAGGTTCTATTTTATGTGCAGTGGTGGGAGTATTATTTTTAAAGGGCAAACCAAGCTTGCATATTTAATGTTTTTGAATATCTTAAAAACATATTTTTATTTGTTAAACAAATATAACATCTATATTATGGCTTCAAGACTTTTGTTTTTGTTCAAAGATTAATGCCGAAGTAGGCAAAGCATACTTCTTCACAAATTCATTATGTTACTTTTGATGCTCTTCGATAAAGTGAAGTTGTGGCGGTGTAATTATAATAGTAGTACCTTGATTGTAAACTCTTTATAAATATGACCAAAAATCTAATAGTACTGTTAACATGATTCTCTATTTTACTCAGTTCAAAGTAAACAAAAACCACAATTGCAAGCGAATGACGAAAAGAAATAACTCATACAACGAACTAGAAACTCATAGTAGAACCATCTGGAAAATATCTCCTGTGCTTGATCTAGTTATTTTGCAGCTACTCATAATAGGGTTGAATTCAGGGAAAGGGGTTGCATTGATAATAGGGTTGAATACTCGTAAGAACCAACCTTTGATATACGCAAAGTATTTTTAAACGTGGTATTTTCTTTAAAAATATTCGATATATACATATGTAGGATAAAAATGGTTTTTTGCGAGAAAATGGTGCTTTCTGTGATGATTCAATAGTCCTTTTTGGTTTCAGAATTTAAAATAGTAAATAAGAGTGTTCGAATTATGAAGGTAAGATATTTTGAATCAAATGCCTTATGGTATGTAAATTTCATTTTTTTCACTTATTATTAACTTTTTTACCTTTTATGACACTTCTACATTTTTTTCTCATAAAATGTTTAAGGAACATCAAAATCACGTTTTAAAAACTACCGATTCTGCATATTTCATTAAAAAAAACAATAAATACAATAATATTATCTGTGTGATAAAGTTTTAATAATTTATTGTGAATTTACTTAAAAATTTCCTATCACTAAATAATAAAAAGTATCGTTTTCAAAAATCAGCTGAAGAAAATGGGTCCAATTGTAATCTGTATATCTCTATACAAAATCTGTATAATGCAATGATTATAACATCCTTAATGTAAATTTTAATTACTATCTTATAATTTTTTTATTTTATACACAAAATTTATAAATTTAATTGCTCTGCTTATAAAATTTTAAACGAAACGTATTCGTTGTATTATAACTTAATAATTCGTTGTTCTGTTTAAATTAATAATCGAAGAAGTAAATTAATAATAAGAAATCGAAGATGATGTATTTATAAAAACGTTTTACCACTATGCTGTAGCATTTTGTGATCGTTTTAAAATACTTTCGTATTTTCAAATTATTTTATTTAAAAAAATATTAATAAACCTATATAATAAATCTGTAATAAAATTAGTGAAATATTTAAAAGATTGAAAAATAAGGTCTTCAATCTATAACAAACCCAAGGTCATCATAAAAATTCAAATATATTCCCAAAAAATTTGAAAATTCTCGTTTCTTGATACAGAATAATCACATATATTTTAAAAATGGAGAAAGATTATTGGATGTTAAGCCGTTGTTTGTAATTAAAACCTTTTCACACTTAATCTTGATGATTGGCCAATTGGAGAAACATTTTTCATTTATAAATTGTACATATTTTTTTTTTTAATTTTAACATTTAATTCTTTTTTTTTTTGATACTGCAGAAATATTCAATGAACTGCAATGAACAATAGACGGGATGAAGTATATAACTTATTAGAATGACTTTCAAGAGTTGCGATTGAATAATTAAATTTTTAATAAGTCCCAAATCGGCAAATTAAGAGGATTATAGCACTCCTTACTATATATTTCGATTATTATCTTATATTTTATTATTTTTACATTGGAATAAAGTGTACGTGCTTATGTAAATTGTACTACAAACCTACTAGTTTTGTAATGAATATTTTATTTTTATGCGTCGGCAATCAAGGTTATTTTGAAGTCAAGGAAAACTCTCCAGCACAATCTTGCATTCCGCATTTGTATTTAATTCCAGCAAGCTTTTGAATCCGAATATCTCTAATGATTGTTGCATAACCATTTAGAATATTATGGGCTTCAGCCCAGAATAGAGTGAGACGATTTGGCTTCTAAATTGTGACTAGAAATTATAAAGGGGGTCTGAATTTCTATTTTTCCTTCACGTGTAAGGATTCTGGAATCTTCAGGAAATCTCAACAAACTCCGCAGGAGAATAAAAATCTGAAACTCGAGTCTAGCGATTGAATTCCACACTGCGACAAAACGGAGAGGAACATGTTTCGTCTGAACCTAAATAGAATTGGAAATGCACCCTTTACTCTCAAAAGAGCTGCAATTTAAAACACAAATATCTATGTAAAAACAAAGGAGTTTTCGAGAAACGCTGTAGATGTTTCACTTCGTTTTTGCTAAAGAGACTTCATTGTTTCGCTATTTCCGCCTCACTTTTTTTTGAGGAAAAAAGGGAAGCCATTTTTTCTATATATTTTCTACGAGCGATTTCTGTTACATATATATATTTTTCACTTTAATATATGACTGTATTCTGCTTTTGAATTTTTCAATATTCCTTAGTAAAGATTTGAAACAGCATTTGATTTCTTTTAACGTTTTCTCATCAAACATCTCTGTTATGAGAAATTTTACTGAAATCTGGGATAGATGAAGTACATAAAAAAATAAATCCATACAGCAGGAAGGCAGTAGTATAGAAACAGAAACAGAAGCAGAAAATATGCATTGATGTCTCATATTTCAGCAGTCTGATTCAAACCCCAATAGTGATTTTTGCTTTAAATAGTATCTTAACGCTTTTGTACTTGCATGATATATATTCTTTTTATGTCCCAGCCACGAATATAGGACACTTTATAGCCTGAATAACAATTTTTACCAACATAAAGTTGGAATCTTATAAAAGTGTTGCATTCCTTTGATTTTGAAATGCAGTTGACAACTTATACAACTATTTTTAAAATATAAACAAATTATACAACTATTTAAAAATATAAACAAATTATACAACTGTTTTTAAAATATAAACAAATTATACAACTATTTTAAAAATATAAACAAATTATAAAGCTATCCTAGCCACGTATATGAAACAAGTTATAGCTTAGATTTCAATTTTTAGCAACATAAAATTGGACTTTTTTATAAATTGTTTTCATACCCATGGATTTTGTAATGTAGTTCAGAAATCATACAGCTATTTCAAGAATATGAACAAATTACTAAGCTATCCTAACCATGTATATAGGATATTTTATAGCTTGGTTTTCAATTTTAACTGACATAAAGTTGGACTTTTAAAAATGTTTTGTGTTTCTATGGATTTTGTAATGTAATTGACAAATTATAAAATTATTTAAAAAATATTAGCACATTATATACAGCTATTCTGTATACTTATATAGGACACATTACAGTAAGGTTTTCAATTTTTACCAACGTAAAATTATACATTTAGTATATAATTATAATATACATTTAGTATATAGTTATAATATACATTTAGTATAATTATGCATTTAATGTATAGTTTTATACAATTTTCGCGTTTTAATGGATTTTGTAATGTGGTTGGCAAATTATATTTTCTAAAAACTAAACTAGGGAGTTGGCCTGTTAATCTCGCAAGTAATGTCGGAACTTTTCGTTAGACAGGTACACAAGTTTAATTGCCAAATATCGTTCTATTTAGAAATATGAATTAAAGTTTACACAATAAGATTAGTTTATTTAAAATTAAGTTATTCGTTTCGTGAAAATGAGTTGTATTATTAACAGTAATATTTATTTTGCTGGTTGGTTGCATCTCTGCGAAAACTGAAATCTGATGTTTACAAAATTTGAACCCAGCTAATTATAAAATACCAAAACGTTCTCCAGAAATAATAATGGAATACTGCAAATAATTAGCACATAAAAATAACAATTTAAAAGGAAAATTACTTTAACTTATTTTTAGAATATTTTGAATAAAATCTTTATTCAAAAAGAAAAAAAAAATAGATTAAATCATTTAAAGTTCGTAAAGTTTCAAGTAAAGTTTTTAATAGTTCGTAAAATTCATTAGAATTCCAAGATGTATATCATCATCTCTTATAACGCTTTTCGTATAGAACTTATGTTCTTTTCATACACACGTTTTCATTTACACACGTTTTCATACACACGTTATGTTTTTATTATTTTGGTTTACTATATAAAGTTTTTGAACTTTGGGTATATTTTCTGGACAAAAAAAGACATTTTCGGCATATATACGGATGGGCTTATATTTGGATGTATACGGTATACAAATTTAAATAAAAGCTTTAACTACTGTTACTTGTTATGTATAAAAACCCCAGAAAAATCCTCTCCAAAACTGTCTCGTTCCGGTAAGAAATCTAAAATGAAGTGAAATTATTTTTTCAAATTTTATTTTTTGGATAGAACATAAGAAATCAATTATACGTGTAAGACAAGGGAAAAAAATTTAGATGGAACTCTAAGATTGACTTCAGTTAATTTTATAGATTTAAAAATCATTTTGTGCAGTATTGTTCTAAATATATGGTTTTATTTATTATAATAAGAATTTTTTTAAATAATATGTTATTATGAGTATCAATCATTCATTTTCTTTAGTGCTTAATTCTTGTAATAGTAATTTATCCATATTTTGAGCAAAAATCCTTTTGTATCGGTACTTTCGTTTTTTTAGGAGCAGTTTTTATACGTACTAAAACCATATAAATTTTTAAGTGTTAAATAAATTATATCCATGGTAAATTCCGAGAATATTTTTATTTTCAATTTAAAAATATCTCTATTTTTCAAAAATGCATAATTTGAAAATATTTTTTTTATTTCGAAATTAGTTTTAAAAGTTTTAAATCATTATTTGATTATTGAGGGAACACATGTTTTATGTAACATGTTTTTAGTTTAACATGTTTTTAGTTTATCATAATAAAACTTAAGAAAACTAAATCTAATTTGTGACGCAGAATTTCCCAATTTTTATGATATTTAAATCACATGAAAATAAATGACATTTTCATGACATGCATTTTCCAAATTTGAACCAACAACATTTTTTAAATTCATTATAACTATAATAAACAAATAAATCAACTTTAATTTAAATTCGTTATTTCAAATTCAAATTCAAATTTAACTAGCAATTTTTATATTATTTATGTTATGAATATATATAGAGTGTGTAGTTTTTGCTTTAGTTCAATGTACGTTAATCACAAAGCAGGATTCTGGATATTACTTAATGCATATTCCTTGCTTTTACATCCAGATGTCTGGATGGCCTCTAAGAAGTTCGATGTCCTACAGAACATGGAAAGGGCATTAATGGGACATCTTCTCTGACGCATCATTCTCAGCTGCTTATGACTCGTTTTTCTTGAAAGGAAAAGTCTTATATGTCATATCAAATAATCAGTTTTTGACAAATTTGTCTATATTGGGTAAATATAGTCTGTATTCATTTGTCCTCTTAGTTGTCAACGAATATTCCATGTGAAAGAGCTTTTACGTATATACTTCCTAATTTTCTTTCTTTGATTTGGCTTCATAGTTTGGGTCATGCAAAATTATAATTACATTATGGTTAATATAACTCACAAGTATAATCCATATTCATTTATCAGCTTAGTTTTCAAGGAATATTATATTCCATAATATAATCCATATGAAATTATCTTTTCTAATTTATATTCCATATGAAAAATCTTTTATATTTCTTCTGAAGATCTTTCTTTGGTTTTGGCTGCGTAGCATCTATGATGCAGAAAGTTAATACCAATTGAAGTGGATTGTTTTTGTGCAAATATTAATTGTAGGGCACCATAGCAATGGGACGTTAATAATATTGTATTTTAAGTTTTCAGATATGTGGTAGAACATGTTTCAAGTCCACATCTGACGGAAATCTAGACCGTGGTTGTAAGATATATGATTGAAATGTAGATTTTTTTATGTATTCCTAATCATGCTGTCTTATAAGGGTACTGAAAAAAAAAACAAGATGTTATTTGTGGTTTCATGGTACTCATTACTTATTGTAAGTGATACGAATCGTATATTAGACATGCTTCAAATTTATCTAATGTCAAACCTAAATAAAACAATACATGGAGGATGTATCTTTCAATAAGATGGAAAATGCAACCTCCATGCTTTGCATTATGCATTTTATCATTTGTATGCGTTGTATAACTTGATTTTGTCACTTCTTGCCTCAATCCTTAAGTTTTCAATTATAATTGTTCACAAAGGTTTTATTCAATTGCCACTCACTGGACCTTTCAACCCTAGAATTCATTCAGTGTATTTAATTTTCTTAGAAGCACAAGTTATACAGTAAGTTGCTTCTGAAATCTGTTCCTGGATTGAATCGGCATTTCGGTTTGTTGATTCAAGTGAATATGACTACATATGGTAAAAACTGATTTACTAATGTGACATTTGTATATATAAGTATATATACCATAGCATAGTAATAATAAAGTATCATATTATTACATAAATATGCTATATAGTAATAATAAATAAAGGGTATTGTAATAATAAAGTATAGTATAGTAATAATAAAGGGTAGCATATCGAATCTCTGTAAAAAATTACCTTTTCTTGCGTTTTATAATATTATGATCCTGTGTCTGATATTTAGCTGTATGCCCTACACATAATATACCGTCCAGCTCATCAAATTAGTTATATAGTATTTATTCGGGCATTACATATCTATGATTAATCAAAAAAAAAAAACCATAAATTAAATTAAAAGTTTCATTGCTTATTTAAAAATTCTTTCAAACTTGGTAATGTCGCATAATATGTTGAAATTTGAAATTTTATATTTATATTAAATTTCAATATTATAAAAAAATATAATAATTTCAAAATAAACTCATGAAATATGAGGAACAAAGTAAAATTATTGCACTTGCATGACTTAATAAGGAAAAAAAATGGCATAAAGCAATGAAAAAAAAAGAACACGGATTAGTGCTTAAAAGTTATTGTATTATTTATACAATATATTTTGCAAAAGATGTTATCAATAAAACAATATATTCGAAACGATATTTTCAATTTTAAATTCGACTTTAAGATATTTTTTTCATAAATATAAAATTTTTATTATGTATTGTTTCATCAGTACATATTTTTTCCAGTCCGCAATTTATATTTTGAAATAAAAAATTAATCTATTTCACACATGGGAAAAAAATTCTTATTTGATTATTATAGTTCATCATTTCATCTTACACATTATATTTAATTGCTCTGAAGAAAAAGAAAGAATGCTAGAAGAAAATAATTTTTAAAAAGTAAAACAATAAAACCCTTTTTTTCATAAATATATAAAAATATCAAAACTGGAAGAATTAAAAACTTAATTAATTGAGTTAAGTTAGCATTCGCAATCGAAAGAAAAGTAATAAAAAAGAAAACAGACATTAACTATTAAAAACATTAAAAACACCATTGAAAATACAATCATAATTATTTTTCGTTTAATTTCATGGAAAATTATCTTAAAAATATAGTTTTTATGAAGTAAAAAACAACAAAATATTTTGCAACTCATAAGATTTTAAATTTAAAAATTAACCAAATTATATGAGTTGCAAAAATTAACTATCTATTCAGAAAAATTGTGCAACTCAAATAATAATGATAAAATTCCTGACTTATAGGAAATAAACACACAAATTCTTTGGTCTTTTATTTATAGATAAAAGTTACAAAATAAATGTTTTCGATAAAGCAAAGTATCTTTTTTATGTCTGCATGCTTGTGTGCCCAAATAATTCAAACACACAATGTTTGCTTCACAATAAGAATGCAAGAATCTGATACAATTTTTTATAAATGCTTCAATGAATAACATTATCTACAAAACGCCCGAAACTCACAACCGGAGCGCGAGCTAATAACACGAAAACACAGTTCCAGAATGCAAAACCCCGTTTTCATCAAACTGAATATTTCAGGCGTAAGTGGATTTTTCCGATCAAAATTTCCTGTCGCACAATCGCTGCAACGTCACTCTTCCTGGAAAATCCATTTCCGCACCTGGCTGACAATTCGTCAGCGAAGGAGGTAGAGTAGGAAGCAAAAAGTACGGGGAAGCAACCTTCTGAGGAAGTGTGGGCTGCTTGGCTGTCTTTTCTCAGCTTCAAGACAGCCAATCTGTGGAATTCATGTTTTAGTCATGTTTATTTATTCACCAATTTTGGCTTTATTCACTTTGAGATCAATGCGCTAAAATATTTCAATGTGTCGGATGCGTTCGACATTGAATTCAAGGCATTTGATTTTTCGTTTTCAAACTTTTTATAACCTAGAAAGTCTGTTTATGTATGGAGTTGAAAATAAATTTGGAAAACAGGCGCTATTTGTTAGAAAGTAAGCTTGTTGAAGCTTAAAGGAAACATTTTAGATTTAATTTGTAGTTTAACTAAACATTTCTTTGAAATTTGATATTGAAGTGAATGTCACTTTGGTAATCCACGCTGTTTATATTTGATTTTAAATCTTATAATGTGACAATTTGTTAAAAATTATAAAACTGTTTTAATTTTTCTCGCTTTTCTATGTGAAAAATCTATGATAGTACTTATTATAAAAATATGCGATTAAATTCAAATAAACAAATAGGTAATAATTGCAAAGAACAACAAATTGCAGTGTTGCCCAGGTTTCATCACTGATGACTGCTCCATTGAAGATTTTCCCTATTGGAACCACGTCATGTAAGGACAACGTTCTCCCTTTCATAAATCCAAAAGAATATTTAATACATGGAAAAATGTCTTATTTGATTATTATAGTTCATAATTGCATCTTTCACATTATATGTAATCGTAATTGCTAGAAAGGAAATGAAAATAATTTTAAAAAATTAAACAATAAAATCCTTTACCGAATAAATAAATCATCACATCTGGAAGTATTGAAAAATATTTAATTGAATAAAAAAAATAGAATTTGAAATTGAAAGAAGAGAAATAAAAAAAAAATATTAACTATTAAAATCTTTAAGAAGGCCATTGAAAATACAAGCAGAATTTTTTTCGTTTAGGTTCATGGTAAACTATCTTTAAAAATGTGTTTTTATATAATTAAAGACAACAAAAAAGTTTGAAATTCATATGATTTACTTAAATTTATAAATTAATTAAATCATATGAGTTACAAAATTAATTATCAATTTAAAAATATTTGCAGATCATATAATGATAAAATTCCTGACTTATAAGATATAAACACACACAAATTCTTTGGTCTTTTATTTATAGATAAAGGATAAAAATTAAATGTTTTCAGTAAAGCAAAACATTATTTTTTTTATCTGTGCATGCTGGTGTGCCCAAATAATACAAACATACAAAGTTTACTTCACAATAAGAATGCAAGATTCGAAACTCACAACCGTAGCGCGAGTTAATAGAAACACGAAAACACAGTTGTAGAATGCAAAACCCCGTTTTTGTCAAACCGATTTCAGGCCTAAAGTGGATTTTTCCGATCAAAATTTCTTGTCGCACAATCGCTGCAACGTCACTCTGCCTCGAAAATCCATTTCCGCACCTGACTGACAATTCGTCAGCCAAGGAGGTATAGTAGAGAAGCAAAAACATGGGGAAGCAACCTTCAGAGGAAGTGCTGTAACTGCTTGGCTGTCTTTTCTCAGCTGCAAGACAGCCAATACAGTAGAATTCATGTTTTAGTCCTGTTTATTTATTCACCAATTCTTGGCTTTGTTCACTTTGAGATCAATAGGCGAAAAATATTTCAATGTGTCGGATGCGTTCGACATTGAATTTAAGGCATTTGATTTTTCGTTTTCAATTTTTTATAACGAAAAAAGTCTGTTTGTACTTGAAGTTCAAAATAAATTTGGAAAACAACAAAGAAAGCAACTCTTATGGTGTTAATAATTAACTAAATTATATAAGTTGCAAAATTAATTATCTATTAAAAAATATTTACAACTGATATAATAATGATAAAATTCCTAACTTATAAGAAATAAACACGCACAAATTCTTTTGGGCGTTTATTTATGATAAAATATACAAACTAAATATTTCTTGTAAAGCGAATATCTTCTTTTTCTTTATTTTTACATGCGAGTGTGCCCAAATAATTGAAACATGCAATGTTTGCTTCACATTAAGAATGCAAGTATCTGATACAATTTTTTAAAAATGCTTCAAGGAACAACATTATCTACAAAACGCCGAAACTCACAACCGTAGCGCGAGCTAATAGAAACACGAAAACACAGTTCTACAATGCAAAACCCCGTTTTTGTCAAACTGAATATTTCAGGCGTAAGTGGATTTTTCCGATCAAAATTTCCAGTCGCACAATCGCTGCAACGTCACTCTGCCTCGAAAATCCATTTCCGCACCTGAATGACAATTCGTCAGCGAAGGAGGTAAAGTAAAATAAGTAACCTTCAGAGGAAGTGCTGTAACTTCTTGGCTGTCTTTTCTCAGCTGCAAGACAGCCAATCTGTGGAATTTATGTTTTAGTCATGTTTATTTATTCACCAATTCTTGTCTTTATTCACTTTGAGATCAATAGGCGAAAATATTTCAATGTGTCGGATAAGTTCGACATTGAATTTAAGGCATTTGATTTTTTTCGTTTCCAATCTTTTCATAACTATCTTTAAAAGTCTGTTTGTACTTGAAGTTCAAAATAAATTTGGAAAACAAAAAGAAAGCAACTCTTTATGGTGTTAATAATTAACTAAATTATATAAGTTGCAAAATTAATTATCTATTAAAAAATATTTACAACTGATATAATAATGATAAAATTCCTAACTTATAAGAAATAAACACACACAAATTCTTTTGGGCGTTTATTTATAGATAAAATATACAAACTAAATATTTCTTGTAAAGCGAAATATTCTTTTTCTTTATTTTTACATGCGAGTGTGCCCAAATAATTGAAACATGCAATGTTTGCTTCACATTAAGAATGCAAGTATCTGATACAATTTTTTAAAAATGCTTCAAGGAACAACATTATCTACAAAACGCCGAAACTCACAACCGTAGCGCGAGCTAATAGAAACACGAAAACACAGTTCTACAATGCAAAACCCCGTTTTTGTCAAACTGAATATTTCAGGCGTAAGTGGATTTTTCCGATCAAAATTTCCAGTCGCACAATCGCTGCAACGTCACTCTGCCTCGAAAATCCATTTCCGCACCTGACTGACAATTCGTCAAGCGAAGGAAGTAATGTAGGAAGCAACCTTCAGAGGAAGTTCTGTAACTGCTTGACTGTCTTTTCTCAGCTGCAAGACAGCCAATCTTTGGAATTCATGTTTTAGTCATGTTTATTTATTCACCAACTCTTGTCTTTATTCACTTTGAGATCAATAGACGAAAATATTTCAATGTGTCGGATGCATTCGATATTGAATTTAAGGCATTTGATTTTTCGTTTTCAATATTTTTATAACCTAAAAAGTCTGTTTATGTATGAAGCTGAAAAAAATTTGGAAACAAGCCATTTGTCAGAAAGTAAGCTTGTCCAGGCTTTAAGAAAACATTTTACATTTAATATGTTGTGCGTTTTTAATGTGTAATAATGTGTGCGAAATCAAAGTCAGTATGGTAATCCACGTTGTTTATATTTGATATTAAATTTTATAATGTGGCAATTTGATAAAAATTCTAAAACTGCTTTAATTATTCTCGCTTTTCTCTGTGGGAATTGTATATTGCTACTTATTGTAAAAATATATGGTTAAATAGTAGGTACTGCTAGATAAGGACAACAAATTGCAGTGTTGCCCAGGTTGCAGCACTGAGGATTGCCCCATTGGAGAATTTTCCTATTGCAACCACAACATGTATGGACCACTTTCTCCTTCCACAAATCCAATAGAAGATCTTTCGCTACGCCAATATAAAAAAAAAAGAAGTTTTTAAAATATAACAAAATGCAATAGAAAAAAAATAGTATAAATTCAATGTATGGCAGATTATGAATTCAGGATTAGGATACATTTTATTTTCTAAATAAGCTGCCGGGAACTGTGCATACTTCATTTTTTCTGTAGAAAAATCAATTTAATTTGCTTTGATATTCTATGAAATTACTTTAAAATGCAATTTTATAAAAAATAATAAATTCGTTGCTGAATTAGGTAGTTTACAGCTATTAAATATTTATGAATTATAATGTCTTTCTTCATAAATTTTTAAGATTCTTGTTTGATAAATGACAGTTAAATTAAAATACCCATGAATGATGAAAATGAATGGTGAAATGTTTCGAAATAAGTTAATTTCTTGATAATTTTTAATGATATTAAAATCATCACAGCTTTGAATACTATTATGTTCAGATCTAATTATGAAAAACATGTGATGCTTTGAAATACTTACATGAATTTTGTTATAAAAGAATGAGTGAAACCAATATCTCCTAAAAAGTGGAATGGAATAGTCCGTCCTTGAAACTGAATGTCAAATTCATTTATCCTCAAGCTAATTTTGGTTGTTTTTGTAGTATGTAGTCTACTTTTAATCTTTATTATTAAAGTTTTTACCATTTAAAATGATTGGATAATGTGCGTAGTAAGACAAAAATGTTTTAAATGTATATATATATTTTTACAGAATATAAAAATATTTCTTGAAAAAGAATATTGTAGTTTCCAGTGACTTTTTATGCATGGCAGACCATTTACGATACTATATAACACAAAATACTTTATACAAAATAAATTTCTATTTATAAAAACAATATAAAAAGTTATTTATTCTACAAAAAAGAAAGATTTTGATGTGGATTCATATATATAATAAATTCAAGACAAGCATAGATAAATTATTTATGATTGCTAAATAAACACTTAACTGAGGACAGTTTAACTAGAAGAAATCTCTCTACATTGATTAATATTCCTTCATTTGTGATGCATCATTCTAATAATTCTGCTTTCATCATCTAGTAAATTTTGTTTCGAATTATAAATCTGAGATGACATAAAGTAAGTTGTAAACTTTAACATTATATATCATGCATAAAAGTGATGTAAGGATGAGGAAGTTTATAGACCATTATTAGGAAAGTTTATCGAGTAATGCATGCATTATTTATTTCCTGAAGTGGAAAATTTAAGTTCTCACGGAAAGGATGCGTTGGAGGAAGAACTTGATATATTGACTCTACCTCAGTGAGATGAAAGGAGTAGGTATCATTCTTTATTGTTGTTTTAGTGATAAAACTCCACATCCTTGCCTTTTGCATGATAAAAGATTAATCCTCCTATAACAATATTTTATTGTAACCACAGTAATTTTAAATTGAAAAAATTTCAAAATATTTTAAAAACTGAATTAGGTTTGTGTTATATATACATTATACGAGTGTTAATACCTATTTTTTATTGTGGCCTGAAGGCCAAGTGGCTAGCGCTCTGACACTCTAGCGCTCAAGCGCGTCAAATCTCGATTGGTACCGAAAACACTGAATGCGCCAGCTCACACTGCAATGATTCTTCGTGACTTTTCGCCAGAAATAAAATCCATATCGTTCACAACCACCGTATTCACACCGTGTGAACCCATATCGTTCCACAACCACCATATTCACACTGCGACTTCTGGCTATTCCCTAAACTTAAATGAACACTCCTGGGAAGCCGTTTTGATTCGATTGAGAAGATTCATCATGAATTTCCGCGCGCTTTAAAGGCCATTCCTGCCGATGACTTTTAACATGCATTGGGATTGGTAAAAAATTGGGCAGTGCATTGTGCCCGGCAGGATTACTTTGAAAGCGATGAAATAAATTTGGAAGAATAAATAAATGGTTTTTGAAAAAAAATAATGGGTCTTACTTTTTGGGCACAGTAGTAATTTTAAAAATAATGTTATATGATATTGTACACTACGCGGTTTCGGTATTTATAAGTTTAAATGACTTTGAGGAAATCCACATAATTAGAAATGTTTTAAAAATAACAAAATGTAGATGGAATATATAAATACTACTTAGATATAAATATAAACGTAAGTAAATTATTCAATTATGTATAGATACTTTAATCAATTATTATGAAGGATTTTCCATAAAATATTAATAAAAACAATATTTATACATAAATATTTTTCAAATTTATAGTTTTGTCGTGTAGTTTTCAAATTTTTAGTTTTTGTCGTAGTTTAGATTTTCATTTTATTATTTTTTGAACATTTTTAATATGTTATAATAAAAACAGAAGTTATATATGCATGCAAAATCGGTTTCATGAATTAATATTTTAGTCATTCTGTATATGCCATCATGCACTAAAAAACATATATTTTATTTTTGTTGATGTATACGATTGAAATCATATTAAATCTCTTACAGCCTTCTTATTTTTATATGCAAAATAGCATCATCATAAAATTTCATTTTTAACAAATTAGTCAGAATTGGAACTACATTATCTTTTGATATAAATAGATGTAATAGTTTTAATTTTAAAAACGTTTATTCACGTTTGTTTAAGCAAATGTTATGTTTTTCCTACCATATTAAATAGTCAGGATATTTTTTGTATTTTACGCGTTCTCAGTGCCTTTTCTTTGGACAATTTTGCTTTCTTCGAATGATACATGATATACATAAGATACATTTTGTAATTTCCCAATATCATGAGCTTTCTTTTACACAATGCAATTTTTAAAAAAATGTTGGTTTTGTGTGAGTTAATTATAATGTATTATAAGTTTATTAATACTGATAATCTATGAAATAACAGTAATGAAATTAATAATTGTGTTAAGAACGTGTATGTATGTTTTTTTTTACGTTAAACCAAATGTCATCCAATCATGTTTTGTATGTTTTTTTTTTAAAATTATTTAGTTTTATTTTTCTATTTTACCACATTCTAAAACATATTACTTCCTCTGATATCTTTCACATTTATTATTGTATATTTATCGAATTTTTCAATGGATTTGTTTTATTTTAATAATAAAAATGAAATGTTATTACGGCATCAAGTAGTATAGAACATACCTTCAAAAAGTTTGGATACTTTCCCCAAATAAAAATCTTAAATCACTATAGTTCTTTTTTTTTTTCATTGAGCATCGGTCAACAAGTACCTCTTAAATATATCTTGAATAGTCCTCTAAAAGATGATGAAGGTAGGACAGCATTTTCTGAGAAAATGTTAGGGATAAAGGCTGTGGATTTGCTTGTTGTGTAGGAGAAAACACGGAAAACTGCCGTCAGGAAATCTGATTAACAATGGGAAACGCCTTTACACGTTCGCTATCGTTTTTCTCGTCTTTGAAAGCAGTGACCACAATAATACCACTAGCAGATTCGAACATTGGCCTTTCAGCACACTAGCTGTTTGCAGACTGGGGTCACAAATAGGGCATGCGATTGAACTTGACTATGTTCATGACTGAAATCCTTTTTAATGAAATATAAATAGACAATAGTTTTAATCTTACGTCTTCTTTGAAGGAAAATGTTTTCGATTCATCTATTTATCGATGTCCAACAAAGAATTGGTCGTAAGAAATTTGCATACGAATGTTTTTTCCTACTGATAAGTAAAAATGTTTATATAAAAATTTTTATAACAAGGCAAGATAAAAATAAAAATAACAAGAAAGAAAATAACAATACAAGTAAAAATATTTACAGTCATAGAAAAATGAAGCTCGAGGTTGTTTTTAAATTATTTTTATTTTTTTTTTTTTTACTTTAAGTATAATTACTAACTAGAAATTTTCAAAAGGATATTCAGGAAGTATGTTTTTTTTAAAGCTGAAAGTATTTATATACTTAAAATAATTGCTTGGAGATATTTCCCTTTTTTATAAATGCAAGTGTTTTAAATTTTCTAGTTCATTATCCAATTAATAACTTAAAATCATTATATGTGCTGATGTTTTCAACGTTGTTGTTAATATTTTTATCGTTGTCAACAATAAGGTATTAACGAATACGCTGATGTTTTGTATGTGTATAGTGCAATTAATGAGTGTGAATGAAAAAAATAGGCATTTAATTGTATTTGTATCAAGAAGCAAAATGATTAGAAGTTTGCTTTATTAAAAATCATCTCATATGTGTCAATCCTATTTGAATAATCGAATAATATTGATTCGCTGTCAAGATAATCGAGCGAATCACATATATCCATAATTTCAAAGTCGTATTTGTAATGAAAATTATATGAATTTATAAATATTTTATAAAATAAATGAAAATTACAACAAAAAATTTTTTTTTTTAAATTCGTATAAGATAATATTATAAAGTGTTCAAATAATTCACTGCTAAGTAATAAAATAGAGCATAATAATTAAAGTAGAAATTTCTAGGAAATATATTAACAATCTAATTAGGCAGGAGAAAAATATACCGAAATTTAAAAAAAATGTGATTAACTTCTCATAAAATAATATCTACGGATAATAATATAATAATAAATATAATAATCCGGAATAATAATAATAATCATAATACGAAATAAATTATATTTATTCCGTATATTTAAGGCGATGACATCCCAAAATTATTAAAGTTTTTCTTGGTACATTGATATTGCACAAAAAAATTAAAAGATGTTTCGTAGAAAATTAAATCATGATAAATTTCTATTTTGTGGAATTTAATGAAAAATTGTATTTAAAAATATTTTTATCTTTTTATGCTTCTGATTTATAGAATTATCATGAAATATAATATTTTTAATATAAATGGGCATTTAACAGTCAGAGGTTGAACCGCATTTTCAGATAAGGAAAATATGAGTGATCTCCATTTTATGGTCTTTAAGTCAAAATAACAACCTCATAATAGAAGAAATTCTTCAAATTTTATTCCACTCTCTTATATCTAGCTGCTGAGGAATTTCGGCCTCATAATTTCATCTCTAAATTATTATCTCTTTGAAATTTATTGCGCCAGTTTGTGTAATGAAGATTTTTTTTTACTCCCTTTAATGACAAAAAAAAAATGATTGATGATATGTTTTTAAAGGAGTATATTTTTGTTTTCAAAAATATATCTCATCATTCCAGAAAATTTAAGCGCTTAAATTATAATTTTCCAAAACTCCAATTTTATTATTTAATATGTTCATGAAACTAAATTCGAAATTACGATAAATATTTTAAACATTTCAGTTCCCTCATGCTGAAAACGCCTACAAGTGTTAGTTACTAGATGAAATAAATAGTAACTGATATTGTAACGAAATATTTAGCTTCAATTTGAATATATATATATATATATATATATATATATGAATTTATTTTAGGTTCATTAATATGTTAGGTGGATTATTATTTCATGTTAGATACAATAGTATATCAATATGTTAAGTACTGAGGTATAACAATACATTAGGTCAAGGAGGACATCAAGATAAATGATACATAAATATGTTAGGTGCATAGATACATAAAGTTAAGAAGCACAGAAGGAATCATACTTATTAGCAATAAAGATTACTTTTAAGAATCCATGGATGGTTAATAAACAAATGCCACAATTATCCAGAAAGTTAAGAAAGATATATTTTCTTTAAATTTTGTTGTGGATTTCTTATTTATTTTAATTATTTATAATTTATTCAGGCAAATACAATTAAAAAAATATAATTTTTGTGTTGTATTCATATTTGTGCAATATTACATCAGACAATTTTTCAATTTTTTTTTTTAATATTGAAAATTAATGACAGTAATTTCATTGATTCCCTTAGAAAAAAGAATAGACAACCTTATTATACACTCACACATACATATACATATCTAATATATATTGCTAAAGAAAAAAACAATGTTATCCGTGAGATTAACTGAGGCCATCCATTACTAAAAATATCGATGGCCAAAGATTATACTCTAAAATGTATATGCTCACGGATAAGTACCATGATATCCTCTAAACCATAAAGAAAATTTTATCATTTACTCAAATTCCATTGCTCTATTCTCCTATAACTTGAAAAATCAGAAAGACACAAAGAGTGTCATCAGTTGTTCTTCAATATATTCGAGAATTTTCAAAAAAAAAAAAAGAAATCCGAATTCATTTTCCCATGCTTACACTTAACGGGAAGGAGAAAAGGAGGGCAAGAATCATGGCTTTCCTTTAAAAGAAATTCTTTTGCAATCCAATGTACTTTAGTCTTAAGTCTGAAATCACTAGAACATAAAATTCTGAATAAAAATTGATTCTTCTCGTGAAGGGCTGATAAGATATTCTAAGTATTTGAGAAAAGTAAGATATTTCTTTCAAAAAAGAATTTAATTTTAAATGTACAATTCTTTTTCCATTTCTTTACTGTGAAATATTTAACATGGTAGGAATTAATTTTTATTAATTTTAAAATCAATATTTTAACATTTTAATGTATCCATTAAGCTTGTTTCACTGGTTTACTATGTCTTCTTGTGTAATAAAAATTGTTTAAAAACATTTTTTTTATGAATATGAGCATCCATTATCGATATATTTATTGTTAATCTATTGCGTTATATGTATATAATCATTTATACTTTTTATTTATATCAGATTTATACGTTATGTTAAAAAAATATATGTGTAAAAGTAAAAATAATATTCATTACTATATTTCTTTTATAAGTTTTTACATAAAACTTTATTTATAAATAAATAATAGTTTTTTGTAAATTTCAATTGTAATTTTTTTCGACTGTTAAATTTAATCTGTTTATCTTTAAAAATAAATAACAGATGATATTATCGTTCTATTTAATCATCATTAGATTTGGATTTTTAAACACTGTATATGTACCATAAGTTGGAAAATTCTTCATAGTAGGTCATATACACACGTATTCCAATAGCATTACTAAACGCTGTGAATACATCCACCATTTACATTTAAAAAATATTTCCATTTATAATTAAATTATGGCAATGAAGCCATTGCTTTCATAAAAGTCGTAACTGGATAGTCGTTGTAACAACATTTATAAAAGCAATCGGTATGAAATGTCCTACCTTTATCACCTATTGAATGACATTGTAACGTAGTATATATGGTAATGAATCTCATCAATGTTCCAAAAACGAAAACTTGAATTTCTTTTTAATCCCTTCTATCTTCACATTTTCTTTATTCCAAATGCAATTTGCTTTCAACCACCATAATGTATGCTCCAAGTTAGAATAGCTAAATACTTAATTCCATTAGGAACAACAATAATTATGGTAATCACTGTAAAATAAGTTCATCTATCAATATTTATACATTCTGAAAATATTTGAAGAGCCCAAATCAAATACCCAGTTAAAATTAAAATGCATATTGGAACTTTTTTTTAGCATTTTCCCAATTGAGAGAATGCATTTATGAATTGTTGAAATACAATTGTCACAAGCATTCGAAGTTTGAAATTCATTCCCAAACTATCTTTATGTTGAAACCAAGAAGAAAAGAAGTATGTTGAAACAAAGTACATTCGCCTGCCAGTTGAACAATATTGTACGAATAGTTAGCAATATAGATGTCAATATAATATATATCTGAATAAAATATGATTGAAGATAACATTTCGTATTGCAGATATAAGCCAACACTACTGCTATTCTATTTTAATTAATTAGATATATTGATACAACTAACATTAAAAGTCAGTAATGATTTGCAGCTTTTGAAAAAAAAAAATGTTATTAAGATTTTTTTTTTTACAACAAGCGGGTTTGCAGTTTTGTTGGAAAAATTGGCAATTTAATATTCATAAACAATATAAGAATTATTCAGTGAAAATTAGAAAGAAAATGTGATAAAAACGTCAGTTTACAATATATATGAATTCTGTTTTGTGTGAAAGTATCAGGAAATGATATATCTGATAATAAATACATTTATTTTACATTTGGCCTGTTAGAAAAGCTTAAATTTTTTAATGAAACTCTTGCTGTATTGATAAAATGTTTTTAACAGACCGAGTGATGAAATTTTTAAATTTGAGGATTTTTTTGTCCATGCTAAAGTTTAAAGCAGGTGCTTCTCTTTTTGTGTTCATATTAAGAGGCAGGTAGAATTATTTTTTATGAGTTTCAGAGAACTTTGTATGGAGACTTAATTGCTCCTCTAGTCTAATGAGGTCTTAAAAATTGTCTTTTTGAAAAAAAAGATTTTTTTCTTACTAATTTGAACCTATTCTGTCATTAAAAGTTTTTTTTACATATTTTGATCGTCTTTACTAACAGTCTATGAACTGAATTTAAAAAAAAAAATAGGCTCAACGTAATTAAAAGAATGTAGTTAATTTCATCAGATAATCCATTACATCTCATCTCAATCAAAGTCTCGTTTTCTAATTAATAGATCATATTAATTATTTGACTAATTACAAAATTTAAATTTTCAGAAACATCATATGACTGAAAAGTTAATAAAATTTTTATTATGCTTTAAAGTTTCATTGTACATGAAAAAATTATCTTCTATAATAAAAGCTCCTTCTTGGGTTTTCAGGGATGATGTGATACATTTTATTATTTGGATCATTTATTTAGGAATCTCCATTTTTTCCAATGAAAAAAGCTTGCCTCTCAATTCATTAATCAAAGTAGATAGATAACTTATACAGGTATCACAACTGGTTCTGCACAAAAACCACTAGAACAGTGGTTGGGGTGGCCAACCCGCGACCCGCCTTGAATATTTTGCGGCCCGTAAGATTTATCACACTTTTACAAAATATATTTATTTTATAATGGCTAAAGTAGTGAAAATAAATGTATTCAAAAACACATTATTTGTGAATCCATGTATTCAAAAATTAACTACCGAAATTATAAGAAAAAATTAACTTTGATTTTTAAAATAATATTCTTGAAAAATATGACAGATATTGCCTGTTTTATGTATGAGTTTACAGTTATGATTTCGCAGAATTATTAAATTATATTCCGCGAACTCATGGGACGCTCGCATCGTTGAATCTAATATAACAGGTTCTATGTTTCACTTTAAGTGACCTCAGTTGCGCATTCGTAGATACGCAGAGTTGATTGTTGATAGCAGAGCAAAACCAAACTCTTAATCAAAGTTGTTAGCGCTTTTGGCTGAACTTACACCTGCGAACCATTTTTTTCGAAAATGAAATTGACCAAACACAAAAACGAGCTCAAACATAATGGACGCAACACCAATTACGATGTGCAAATACTCAAATTGAGATCGATTTACAAAAGATACGTGAAAAAGTGGTGAAAAAATATCGCACTAGTAAAAATCAATATTTTTAATGATTTCTTTTTTTTATATATATATATATATATATATATATATATATATATATATTATATTTCTTTTTTAGTGTTACACTTTTCTTTACAATGTGCGTTTAGTATCAATATTATTATATTACCTATACTTATATGTAAGAATAACAGTAAACAGAAAAATAATAACTTATTATATTTCAATTTTCACTCAAAAAAAAAAATGTTTATAGTGGGTCTAAATCTAACATGGGGATATATAATTTTATATGCGGCCCGATGAGTTATGATGCATTTGAAAGTGGCCCGCAAGATCATTTGGGTTGGACATCCTTCTACTAGAAGAAAAGAGGGGAAAATGCATATGAACCAATTTGTAGACCCGAATTTGTACGACGAATTAAATACATTCAAAAGAAAATTACAGTTTGGTCGATAATAGCGTAGCCATTCTTCAAAGCAGTGAGTGTAATTCTGTATACCCAGGGAATCGAATCTTCATTTGCTTGTATGCAAGAAAATAGCTAATACAAGAAAATAAAAATGACAATTTTATTAGAAACAAAATGCATTTTCTAACCGTTATGCTTATGAAGTTCAACAGGATAATCTTTCTTTGAACGTGATAATATTTGTGTAGAATATTAGATAAATGCAAAAGTGAGACATAGTCAAAGTGCGTACATCCAGAAAATCGCAGATATATTCTTGTCTGTGCCAAGAACTCTCTTTATTTAGATGATCTTTCTTTTGTGTCTGACAATGGGTTCTTCCATCCAAGAAATGCGAAAAGAGTTCTCCTCGGTTTAGGCAAAGAATTTCCATAAAAAACGAACTTAAAAAGTACTTTGCAAGTTTCTTAGAAACTTCATATGCATGATGTCCGTTCTCTTTTTCACATTCTAGTAATAAAAATGGTAGTATTCTAAGGAAGTTCAAAAGATGGAATCATGCTATGTTTTTAAATGATTAAAAATGGATTTTTCAAAATATTATCTCAGTTTTTAAATAAATATGTATTAAATATAAAAAATACCTTATATATGATTTTTTTAAATATATTTACGCTTTTAATTTTTTTTGCTAGATTAAATATTGTATTTTATTTAGAATTTTCCTGTGTTAAATATATTAAAATTTGATGCTTGTTAGAAATAAAACGGAATAAATTATAAATATTTCAGCTATAAACGATTTAGGTTATTTACGTTTTTATAGGAACAATTATAATTATATCGAAATAATATGAATGTTTTGAAAAATTTTATTATAATACGATTGTAAAACAGAATTTGAGTACAATAGTTACAATATAATAAAAGTTGTATTTCAATTAATAAATTACAACATAAAATAACTGAAACTACATAAATTTAATATTTTTATCATCAATTATTATTATTTATTTATTACTATTTATTTTTTTATGATTATTTTATTTTTAACATCTATTTTTTTATCACCATAAAAGAAATATGCTTGAATATAAATATTTAATTTCTTGAAAAATATTTTAATACAATTCTTCAATAAAAATTTAAAAAAATTCTCTAACTAAATTCTAAAACTCTTTTTTTTTATTTGTATAAAAACAAAATAATTATAATTATAATAAAAACAAAACTGTTTGATTTGAAAAATATTACACAAATACGATTTAAAAGTTTATTAAAGTGATAAAAATAAATACTATTCATAAAAATAAGTCGTAATGCAAATTAAATATTTTCAAATATTATGACAAATCAAAAATTGTAAAATCTACATATTTACTCTCCTTTTTAAAAAACATAGGAACAATTACTTAACATTGAACACATACTTTAGTTTATAATGTAAATTTTATAATTTTTATAATGTTCAATATTTACTTAATGTTTTGTTTCCACGTTACGAATAAACTTATGATTCATCAGAAATGATCGAAATCCATAGCTTCAGAAAAATGATGAAGTGATTTTCATCAGAAAAGCATTCTGAGAAAAAAGATAAGACGTTGCAGAACAGGCATTGAAAAGAACTTAAAATTCCATCAAATTCGAATTCAAGAAAATCCAGGTAAACTTTAAATAAAAGTGAAGAAGTTTTCAAAACATGACAAACAGGAGAACAACTTTAGAAAGTAGTAAAAAGAAAAGAAAAGATGAAAGAAATTTTAAGAAGATTGAAGGCCATTCTTACAGACTGTTTATCCGATAAGCCGGACAAAGTTTTCTCTTGTTGTTTCCCGTAGGGTTTTTTTCTCAATTCTTTTCGTCTTTTACCTAAGCATAACACAACAGGTAGATGAACTATGGATTGTGGAAATACCTTTTGATACTGCTATCTGTTCTAGGGTTAAAAATATAATACTGAAATTATTGTTTTACACAAGACTAGGCTTTTGGCTGTTTTGATACTTCAATATATTTGTGTCTTATAATATTTGGAGAGGTTAATTTGTCTTTTGCTTAACCTTAGAAGTCAAATATTTGTCGAAACGTAATTAAAAAAAAAAATGAAAAAGAAATACCAAAAATGTCATATTAACTTTTTAAAATTGCATTTATTGATTTAAAGCAACTATATTAAATGCCTTCAAAAGAGATATCCTAATTTGTAATAACAAAAATAAATTAATTAGTCAACGAATAAACGAATGTGTTTGAATAAAGAGAAATATATAGACATCAATCAATTAAAAAATTACAAAATTATTAATTATATTTAAATACCCTGTCTACGAATAATACAGGAATATAGAAATATTTTGTAGTATAGTAATAGAAATATGGAAGTATCAAATAATAGCAGTGTTTTTCAATTTTTTTTCTTTTAAAATTTTAGTTTGAAGTTCGAGTTCGCTATTGTTTATCAAATAAAAATTAACATAAAAGCAGAACGTCCCATATCTTCAATAAAGGATATTGAGGATACTTTATTGATACATGTAACTTGACAACAAAATGCACGTCATCTGTGCAATATATGAAACTGAATTACAGAAGATTTAAGTACTTAAACCAATGCTTTATAAAATTATCAATAATTATTTCAGCATTAATTGAATTTTCAACTGAGGCTATGTAAAATAATGCAAACCCGTACTTTAAAAAAGCTGTTGTGATTGATAGAATTACAATCATTATTGTATAAGGCAAAATATTGGGTGCTGCATTCACGATGATTTTTTAATGATTAAAGTTAGCACGGTGATACTATTACCATGTATGCTTATTTGGATATATTGTTACTGTTTCATATATATAGTAACATTATAACTAAATTTATCTGGTTTTCAATTACAATAATATTTTTGTTTTTTTTAATTATATTGTAAATATAATATGATTTCTGATGTATTTATTTTTAAGGAATTCTGAATGATTCAAATAGTCAAAAATTGTCTAAAAGTTCATATTAATTATTGAATTCATTGCAATTTTATATAGTTTTTATTACTTTCTTGATTAAATTAATAAATTTTTTGCTTCTATCCATTTTTTTAAAGATTTCATTTGTTTTAAATATTGAGTTATTAAAAATGGCTTGAAATTTTTACTTCATATTTTAAATTCTTTTTATGTCTTTATTTACATTTTTTTAAATTTACCATAATAGAATAAATTAAATATTTGAGCACTGTTCTTGCTATCACTTTTTTCATACATTTGTGAGTAATTAGGAAAAAAATACACGAAATGCTATTTTTAATGAAAAATAAATTGCAAACATCACTTGTATAAAAAATTGATACTGATATATTGTTTAAGATATTTTAATCCATTAAAATTTTTAGAAGTAAATAATATTTCTTCTTATATTAGGATTTAATATAAAGAAATTTACATTTAAAGTGAATTATTCTATTATTCTTTTTAATGAATTAATTTTGTTTTACACGAATAATTTTTTTCTTTCTTTCTTTTTTTTAGCTACTCTGTGAGAGAATAAGCAATGACTTCAATCCTATTATTCCATCATCTCATCTTTTATTTGTTTCTTTAATATTATTTTAATTCTCTGATATATTATACACTTCAATATTAGTTTAAATATTGTTATTAATGTGATAAATCAGTGTAATTTAGTTAAGGGCTTTATTATGCTTTTTTATTATCTAAGTATGCCATTTTTAGATAAAATTTATTAAGTTGGGCCTCTGGGTATTTTTGAACCCTAAATTGATCCATCTGTGAATTAAATTTACCAAAAAAAGTATTTAAAAGAAACCAAAAAAAAAAGGCTTACTGAAATTTCTGGGAATTCTATATTTGTTGATAATTATATTAATATTATTATGTATATTTTATGATATGGTCAAAAATCAATAAAATATTTTTTTGATGACATTCATGGTTAAGAATAAATAAAAAAATTTTAAAAAATCATGTTGCTTCATTAAAAAACACGAAAAGTAATATGTATGCTTAAAAATTATTTGTAAATATTTTAAAAAATTAAACCTTTATTTCGTAAGTTTTGAGATTATTATTTTTTTAGGAGGGAGAGGGAGAAGAAAAAAATTATCATGCAGCTAAAATCGCTTAACTTAAAAGTTTTCTTTGTGAAAGATTGGCAAGTATGCACAGATTAAACGTAGTTTATTACATGACAAATTAAATACTTTTATTAAATATATATTATTTTTATTATTTTCATTACATTGTTTGACAGTACCAATACATAAGGTGATATTAGAAAATTGCTTTTTTTTTCTTTAATTTTTATTAAAATTATTACAGAGAAAAAAATTAAAATGTGTTAAAAACATCATTTTTTTTCAAAGAAAAACAATTTATTTCATGAAATAAGAGTTATCTATATTTAATAACATAAAAATTCATTTTATAAAAATAATTATTATTTTGATAATATTTAAAAATTGATGCACGCAAAAGTTTGTTTATATTTAAGGAAATGAATTGTTTTCCAGGTGATTTTATCAATGAATATATAAATGGTTTACTGTTTTACGTTTTTATTTTGAATAAATTTACTTAAAACAAACTTAAAAACTGAACAAAAAAAAATTATGAAATAAACAAATTATCCGGTTAAATAAATTTGTTAAATATTAGTAAATAATCTGGAAATAACATAATTGGCATTAAAAATGTTTTTAGAGAATTTTTGTTTTTCTCATTTATAAACAATCAAAACTATTAAAAGCAAAACACATTCAGAAGATTTTAAAATGCAAATGAATTAAATAATAATATCAGTTACAGCAGATATAGTTCTTTCTGTTAATTTCTGTTGTAATATTTCATGATTTTTTGAAATCATCATGTCAAAAGATTTTAGATGAATTATGTAGCATAAAATAACAATGAATAAACATTATGTGATAATGTCATTACAACACAGATTTTTAAAAATAGGTTGTGTGAAAAACTACGTTACAAAATTGTTAAAAAATTGCTTTTGGAATTTAATAAATATAAAATTACAAAAAATTTCCTCAAATGGAAAAATAGTGTTTCAAATAGTAATCTTGGAATCTTATCAACCTTGGCAAATATTAAACGAACTGCATGTTACTAATTTACGTATTCACATCACTTTGAAACAATATACTTGTTTACAAACTTAAAATATAAAACATGTCTTGCTCATTTTTGACGAGATATTTTAGATGACTTTATTAACACGGCTTGCTTTTTATATATTGTACTACTGCTGAAACCTCCAAAAATTAAAAAAAAAAAAGAATGAATAGAATATTATTTTATAAAAGTTATATTTTCTATATAATTTATAGTTTCTAACAATTAAAAACTGTAGAAAATAAACCATAATGTAAATTTAATATCGAAAAACTTTTAAATAACATGAAATAAAAAAAAATATACGTATGAACTCACAAAAGATATTTATTATTATAAAAATGTAAAGATTACGGTTATTAATGAAGTATAACAAAAAAATTAATCATGACGATTTTTATTAATAAAATACGATTCAAATATTTTTAAGATATGAATATTTCTAATATAAACACATCTTCACACACTTAATTAAACGTCATTTTTATCGCGAACATTTCGCAGTCAAAATGAATCATTAAGTCATTACGTGTCAAATCGCTTCTTAATTTGCTTCTTTAATCGGTCATAAAAAAGCCCACCGTTATCTACCGCAATCCTTTCTCGCCGCATCTCAATCCTTTTACAGAGGCGAACCTTCCCTTAAAAGGAAGATATCGGGCCTTGAAAGGTCTGGCCTTAAGATTACGTAATGCGAAATCACCAAAAGTACTCGAATTTGATTGATGAGGTTCTAGTGCGTTTTAATGGCGCCGGCTCACAGAGACGGGTTGTGGAAAAGGTTTCTTACCAACTGTCATTCAACCTAAAATGCAAACAATAGCATTCCGATGGATTTTAAAGAAATATTATTGATTTCTTTATATTATTTATCACTTCTGCGAAAGAAGGAACGAAGAAAATATTTATTTTTATTTAGTCACCAGTTTAGCTAGCTTTAAAATTTTTCATGAGATTATTAGAAGTCTTTTAAATTTAGAACAATCGTTTAGATTTTTCTGAAAAGTTCTTAATTTGTTTTGAAAACAATAGCATTAAAAGAAATAGCACAAAACTGTTAAATAGTAGCTTTTATAATTTAATTATTATTATATTACAAAAATTTTCCTTCAGTGGAACTAATTACTTACTTACCACAAATTTCTTTAGATGTTTTTTTCTTTTTAACACCCCTAAAATATTTAACGCACCATGAAATATTGCTCTACTGCTAAAGCCTTCAACAATTGACAAAAAAAATTAATAGTTTATTATTTATGGAATTTTGTATAATTTATATTTTTTTACAATTAAATGTTGTAGAAAATAAACCGGTTAAATAATAAATGTTAATTTTAAATAGAAAAAATATTTAATTAACAGGAAATAAAATTTAAAAAAAATATTAATTATTAAAAAAAATTTTAAATAATACGATTATTAACAAAGTACAAATAATTATTAATGGCGATATTTATTAATAAATTACAATGCAAATACTTTTTAGGATCTAAATATTTATAATAAAATCAAAGCTTCACACACTTAGATAAGCAACATTTTTATCATGAACATTTCGCAGTCAAATTGAATCATTATGTCATTATGTGTCAAATCACCTCTTAATTTGCTTTCTTAATCGGTGGTAAAAAGCCCACCGTTCACTTCCGCAATCCGTTTTCGCCACATCTCAGTCAGTTTACAGTGGCGAACCTTCCACTTAAGGAAGATATCGGACCTTGAAAGCTCTGGACTTAAGGTTACATAATGCGAAATCACCAAAAGTACTCGAAGTTGATTGATGATGTTCTAGTGCGACCTTTTAATGGCGCCGGCTCATAGAAACGGGGTTGTGGAAAAGCTTCTTTTACGAACTGTCATTCAAACTAAAATGCAAACAATAGCATTCTGATGGATTTTAAAGAAATATTACTGATTTATTTTATTTATTTATTTATTATCTTTTATTTTTCCACCATTCTGCTAAAAAGAAAACTATAAAGGAATATTTTACTTGGCCTCCGGTTTAGCAAGCTTTAAAATTCATTAACAGTTTCCTTAAAGTTTTTCTTAAGATTATTAGCAGTCTTTTAAATTGATAATAAATTCTTTAGATATATTTAAAATTTGAATGGAATTGAGCTTTAGTTAAACTTTATTAGCTATACCTATAATTTAAGATTTCATCTGAAAAAATTATATACCTATGCATTTTTAATGTGATATATATATATAAAAGTTATTGTTAAACTGTCTTGTCATATTATTCACTTGCTGGATTTGAAGAGAACAGGATGGAATTCCCCTGTCGAAGGATATTGTTCAATCATATTTCTAGAATATATTTTTAAAATTCTTAAATGTCTTAGCACTTTGATGTTTTTGGAAATTTTTTAAGTTATTTACGCGTTGTGAACGGATAGAATGTCCCAGAGATTTTCTCCGTCGATATGGCATCTGGCAAATTGGCTAGATGTGATGAGACAATAAACTGGATTGTTTTCCGCGTTCAGGATAACGAACCGATAAGATGACAATAATTTGTCATGGGAAGAAAATTCTGAACTAAATAGCTTTGCTGCGTCGATCTCGAAGCTTTTTTCGCTCAACAAACAAAAGAAGAAATGCAAGTTATAATGTGATTACGTTCAGCACCAGTGATCGTGAAAAAAAGGTTGCCTTAGTAAAGGAGCCCTGTTTGTCTAGTAAAAGAACCAGAAAAACTCACTAGAAGTTGTTTTGACTCACAGAATATTGCTCTCCCGTCATCGCAAGTTTTTTTCTTGCTCTGCAATCTAACACTAATGTAGTCAAGGCCATTCTTCATATATAATTGGATGATAGAACTACCAAGGGCAGAAATCGCCATCGGCATAAATATTGATTGGCTACAAGTGGAAAGGAAACTGCAAGTAGATTCTCCACATTAACTTATGATGCATTTAATGGACAAGAGTGCCACATGGATCATCGTCAGAACAACTACTCTGACCTCAATAAACCCAATATCTCTGCAACCTTGTTATATTGATTTCCATCTTTATAACAATGTGAAATTAACCCTTCGTTCCGGCCCCGCAATTAATTCAGAAATGTTTGTGTTTAACTATCCATGAAGATGCACGCTTACAATTCAGATAGATTTTAACAAATATTTGTGTTTAATTTCATGTGTTAAGTATATTTTCTTCTTAAGAGCTTGAAATGGAAGAATTTTCGATGATTTTACATGAAAAATTGCTTTGATTTCTTTAAAAATTGATGACTTTAATTATCTGTGATATAGATTCATTTCTTTTAAGGTAGTGTAATGATACATCAGCATTACATCGACTTCAAAAACAAAAATTATAACTTAACAATCATTTTAACTTAATTCCATATAGTCTATCAATCATTTTGATACAATTTATGTTATGAAAGAATAAAATAAATTCAAAGTTAAAAATATTTCAAATATTTTTTCAAAATTTATTAAAAACTAAAATTATTGAAGTAGCGAAGATTTTACAAATAAAAATAATGATAATGTAAAAAATTAAAAATAAAATTTTATTTTCCTTTTCAGACACATTAAATACATTCAGTCTAGCAAAGTGTTTCAAAATGTACTTTCTTTCCAAAACGTGTGACAGTTTTATGGCCGCTAAAGAACAGTCTGCCATAAATATCCTTCACCATTACTATCAGGATTGACTAAAAGATCAATACTCTTCTTTAAGTATAAAACCCTTTCTAAGATGAAAAAAAAAAAAAAAAAAAAGCCATTATGTATAACTTTCTGTATTACCTACAAAACTTAAAATGTAAAATGTATGTATATCACCAAAAAATGTACAATGAATTATTCAAAATTTTGAAACCTATCTTGTACTAGAAATATCTATCATTGTCCTATGAATGCAAACATCTCCCAACTTTAAAAAATCTCCATACTTTTCAAAGCAATAATAAAAATATTGTCATAAGTGGAAATTGAATAGTTCATTTTCTTCGTAATTTGCTACTTGGTGATGATTGGTATTTCCAACAGTAGTAAATACCAATCATCACCAAGTACATGTTTTACCAAAAACTTATATATCATCTTGCACGTACATCAAGTACGTATGATGAACGTATATACGTACATCAAATACATCTTGTACGTATCACGTACATCATCTTGTACATCATCACCAAGTACATGTTTTAAATAAAAATTAACTTTTTTATGTAGCACAATGCACTCTTTAATCGATAAGTGTTGGATACTCTGCAATCCAACATTAAGCAAAGCTCAATGTTGGATTGCAGAGTGTCCGAATTATAGATGCTCAATAGTAAAATATACACTGTATTGTAATGCATCTGAACCTTAATAGAAACTAAAGATATGTATGTAATATGAAAATTTACTATTATAATAAAATACATTATAGTGGTAGTCCGTAGAGTCCTACATAATAATATATTCTTTCTAAATAAAAATAATAATATTCTAAATAAAAATTTCTATACAATGTGAAGAGGAGGGTATAATTTATCGTTATGTCAGGTGTTACAGGAGGTGCTCGAATTAGTGTGGAGTCTGATTGACGAGGAACGGATTAGAGATTATCTATTGTATATACATCAAACATTCCAATGGTTCAATAAAGACAAAAAAATTAAAATTAAAATTAAATTAATTTAATCAAAAATTAAAAGTAAAAAAGAATTAATACAATTATTAATTTAAAATTTAAATTATTAAATTAACTTCTAACGATGTTTGTTAGATATGACTTACAACCAAGATCGTGTGCTAATTGTTTTCGATAATATAAACATTTTTTTTTTTTTTTTTAGTAAAAAAAGGTAAAAAAAAAAAAACATAATCACTGAAGTACTAAAACCCATGTTTAAAGAATAATATTTAGCATTGTAGTAATTATTGATTATACAGCCTTGACTATTTTCTTCAACATTTCCTTCTGCAGTTGGAGATCAAATCTACTAGTTCAAACTAACCGGAAAAAATTACAATAAACGAAGTTTTTTTGGATCTGTACTATTTTTTGTGAATTTCATTTTGGAAAACGTTCGCAGAGCTTTCGCATATCCAAATATTCCTTCACGATATGTCCAACATGTTCCTTTAATATCTTTAGGGTCTCAGCTATCTCAATCAACTTCACTTTTTACGGTTATCAAAAATTATTTTGTGGACTTTTTTTGATGTTTTCGTCGGTAGCAGCCTCTTTGGGGCGTCCACTGCGTGCATCGTCCTCGGTGCTCATTTCGCCTCGTTTAAATTTAGCAAACAACTTCTCTACAGTTGATTTTCCTGGTGTAAAAGTCCGAATAATGTTTATCAAGCCAAGCCTTGACATCAATAGTATTTTTTTCGTCAAAAAGCAATGCTTTATTAACACACGAAATTCCTTTTTATCCATTTTTTCAAACTAACAAAAGTTGCTTCACTAAAAATGTTATAACTCATATACTAATAGTGCAACAGCTGTCAAACTTATACACGTGTCTTTTGTAGGTTTGGGCTAACTAAAATCATATGGATTTAATACTAGTAACGCCATCTATGTGTCAGCCTACGACCCTTTCAGCCCGCCTGTTGTATTTAATGTTACCTTTCAATTTACCGCGACCTTCACATTTGTTCAATTTCGATACTTTCTTAGTTCTTCTTCTTATATGAGGATATTAAAATGTGTTATCAGTGCATGTTAAACAGGTGAGAGTTTTTTGTGAAAGGTTTGAATGTAAATTTTTTTGAATTAAATATATTATGTTTGTTTGTTAATCTCATTTTAAAAGGTTTGTGCCACCAACTTTATAGAATTAATGGATTAATTCGTATTTTTCCCATATAGTACGCAAATAATAGCAGATAGTTCTGAAATTTATATTAAGTCCCATAATATTTCAGGAAATGATGCTGTCCTACCGAAACAGTGGTAGTTATCATACACCAAGTGTTGAGATAGTCAGTGATTTAGGATAGGAAATCAAATATAGTAAACCAAAAATACTTATTTGAAATAAAATGTTTTTATATGAATAATTCTTACTGCCGTATACAAACATTGCTTAAAATTTAAAACTCAATGTATATGAAAAACAAACTGTTCAAGAGTTACCTGTAAAAACTAAAGTAATTAAATCAGAATTCTGACACCGAATCAAATAACTTTTTCTCTTAAAGAACAGATCTACTATTACTTTTTAGAATCAATTCAAAATAAATGCAATTCTACTACTCTTTTAACTTTCGACATACTCTCATTTGAATTTGTTTTTCAACTTTTAAAGATCTTTAATCTACTTAAAAGATCTTTCTTCCATTTATTTACACATCAAACTAAAAACAAATTGTGTTATCACTGAATTTATTTTTATTAGGTTCGTTGTTTTATATATATTATATTTTTTTTTTTTTAAATAAAAAAATAATGCTTTCTCAAAAATTTTAACAGTATATTTTTCTAAATAAACAAATATGATTTACTATAATTTATAATTCATTATTATAATTTATAATTAATCATTGTTATAATTTATAATTAATATTATTTTTTTATAATAAAATTAATTAATCATTATCAATTTATAATTAAATTAATTAAACCTTATAATTTATAATTAATTATTAATAATTATTATAATTTGTAATAATTAATCCTCATGAATTGAAATAATAAAACATGACGATTAAAGAAAAACCCTACAGTACCAGTTAAAAGTAATTAACTTTTTCATAAAGTCTTTCTCTACTTTATGTCTATGAAAGTCTATCAAAAGTTTTCATTTGTGGGCGGTGATTTAAGGTATATGCAAATTAGAATGTCACCGATGCTGGTATAATGAAAACATCGACAGCGAGGCATTGGATTCTTGTAGATTTTTGAAGTGTGGGTGGCAAATGCTGAGACATTAGCAATGACTACATAAGTACCAAATGCTTTCAAACTGGTTCAACGTGCTTACTAATTTCAAAGATGCGGGTTGTCAACGTCATTGGGGAATGGTACTACGGAATGCTGTAGAGATTACGACGTGCAGTTAAGGAGAAACGTCAGTGAAAACTGCGGTGAATCTGCTTCATGATAACGTACCTCTCCATATCGCAAATGTTGTAACGCAGCAATCACACTGACTAAAATACGGAAGACACTCGAGTATCCAAGTAATAGTCCTGAACTGTCACCATGAGATTTTCACGCCTTCGGTCCCTTAAAAATATCTTTGACAGGTCGATTTTATATATGCTTTTCACTCTAATCGATCGATAGTTCCTGTCGACTGCAGAACAATTAATAATGACGACTTTAGTACCAAAGAAGTAGTACAGCAGACAGTTTCAAAAAATTAGTTTTATTAAAGAAGTATATTAAACATGGTGAAGATGTGGGTATGATCGCTTTGATGCTGAAAGCGATTTTGTATAACGGGCATATCAAATCTGGACTGTATAACCATCAAACGGAAACTTTTTAACGTCCTTAATATATGTGTGGTTTTTATAAATACGATAATATGCAATATTATAACGAAAAAAAAATATTTACTTCATATAATTAAAAAATACATTTTATATTTTTTAAATATTATCGGCGATGAATATTTTATTTTATTTCAAATCCAAGACTAACCAAAAATATATTTTTTAATAAATTAATATTTTAAGATAAATTGATTTTTAGATGTACTAAATTCATATTTTAAGATGTTTCTTATGTTTCTTGGTGTGTGCGTTTTTCACTCAATTCATTTCATCGCTTTTTATGATAAAGGCTATTTTTTGCAAAATATATTAATTTTTTTTATTTTTATAATATTCAGAACGAAAGCATATATAAATCGAAAATAAAAAGTAATTACAGATAAATTTTTTTAAGTATTTTTAAAAAGAAAGTTGGAGAGGGTATTTTACTTTCCCATAGTAATTGAAAATTTTTTCTTTCTTTCTTTCATGGGATTTGACCAACAATAAACTCTCATTATTTTTACATCTCAATGATTTTTATTATCAATTTTTTATTGAAATCTACTGGAGCAAATACTCTTCTTTTTCTGCAATCAATGTTCCAAGAATTTCAGAGAAACAATTATAGTATAAATGTAGAAAGTGAACTTTTAGTTTTATATTACTCTCAAGTTTTTTTTTTCAAATTTCACAACAAAATTAGAATTATACTTTCCCTTATGGGATATGGGATAGAAAAAATTAAATGAAACCCTTTAAATGCAAATCATATTTTCTTTTTAATTCATGGCAGTTTAAAGATATTTTCTTAAAAACGATTTTCTATGGTCTAACAACGATTTTATGTCAGAGCCAACAAGACAGCTCTTTTAATTCCACATACACAATTAAAAATGATATATGTGCAGGTAGTAAAAATAAATTGCAATTTTTAAGATTGCGTTTACACGTTGCTTCATGAAGTTCTTTTTGATGTGCAGTGGTGGGAGTGTTAATTTTTTCGTTAATAACTCGTTTCCTCTTCCAAACTATATATTTAATGTTTTAGCATATATAAAAACACAATTTTTATATGTTAAACAAATATAGCAACTCTATTGTGAAATCAGGATTTTTGCTGGTGTTCAAAGATTTAAGTCAAAGTAGGCAAAGCACACTTTTTCACAAATTTCGTTATATTACTTTGTTGCTATTTGATAAAGGACGCTCTGATGGTGTAATGATAGTCACCATCTAACGGTCAAGATCAACAAACGCCTGAATCAATTTGAAAAATCCAAAGCCAAATGGCTCGTTCGGTGTCGGGTTAGAGAAATTGCCGAACCATAAAATGTCGGATGAAAAAGCGCTTACTGTTTGAACTTAAAACATATTTCTCACAAAATAATAAAAGGTATTTTTTACGAATGGTCAATTGGAAAAAAAATTTCAATTATAAATTGTATAATTCTTATTGTTTTTCACTTAATTCTTTTTCTAAGAAAGCTGTATTGTTCAATGAATTGCTATGAGCAACAGAAAAGCATATAAAATTCTAGAATGATTTTCAAGAGTTGCGTTACTAAAATATTTTTAATTTTAGTAATCCTAAAATCTGTAAATTAAGAGGACCATAAGCATTCCTTACTCTAAATATCCATTATTATCTTATATTTTACTATTTTACATTGGAAGACAATAACGTGCTTTCATATAAATTCATGCAAACCTACTAGTTTTCGTCATGAATATTATTTACTTATGCGTCGGCAGCCAAGGTCATTTTGAAAGAAAACTTCTCCAACTCAATCTTGCATTCCGCATTTGAATTTAATTCCAGCAAGCCTTTTGAATCCGAATATCTCTATTGTTTGTTGCATAATCGTTTAGAATATTTTCGGCTTCCGCACAGAACAGAGCGAGATGATTTGGCTTCTGAAATGTGTCCAGAAATTGCAAAGGGTGTTTGAATTTCTATTTTTTTCTTCGCGCATAAGGATTCTGGAATCTTCAGGAAATCTCCACAAACTCCGCAGGAGAATAAAAATCTGAATCTCGAGTCTAGCGATTGAATTTCACACTGCGACAAAACGGAGGAACATGTATTCGTCTGAACCTAAATAGAATTGGAAATGCACCCTTTACTCTCAAAAGAGCTGCAATTTAAAACACAAATATCTATGTAGAAACAAAGCAGTCTTCGAGAAATACTGTAGATGTTTTACTACGTTTTTGCTCAGAGACTTCATTGTTTCGCTATTTCAGCCTCACTTTTTTTTTTTGAAGAAAACTGCGAAGCCATTTTTTCCTATATATTTTCTACGAACGATTTGTGTTACATATATATTTTTTCACTATAATATTTGACTGTATTCTCCTTTTCAATTTTTTTCAATATCCCTTAGTAGAGATTTGAAACAGCATTTATTTTCTTTTAACATTTTCTCATCCAACTTGCCTATTATGAAAGATTTTACTGAAATATGGGATAGATGAAATACATAAAAAGTAAATCCATGAGCATGAAGGGAGTTTTCTAGAAACATCAAGGAAAATATGCTTTGATGTGACATATATTAGCGACTTGAATTCGACGTCCAATACTGTTTAAATAGTTAGTTTGCTTTTAAATAGTTTCTAGACGCTTTCCGTACTTACATGATTTATACATTTTTTTTTTTGTCCTACTACAAATATAGGACACTTTATAAAATGTCCTATATTCGGGGCTTGAACTTCAATTTTTACCAACATAAAGTTGGACTCTTTAATGCTTTGCATCTCTATTAATTTTGTAATGTTTATAAACCTTTCTCAAAAATATAAACGAATTATAAAACTGTCCTTTCCACTTATATTGAACACGTTATTGCTTGGATTTAAGTTTTTACCAACATTAAATAATGCATTTAGTACATAGTTATAATATACACTTAGTATAATTATACTTTAGTGTAATTATGCATTTAGTATAATTAATATTTAATCTAATTATACATTTAGTATATAATTTTATTCATTTTTTTTTGCGTTTTTATGAATTTTCTAATGTGGTTGGCAAATCATATTTTCTAAGACTAAACTATGTGTGTTAATCGCGCAAGTATTGTAGGAACTTTTTAGTTAATCAGGTACGAGAGATTAATTGCCAAATATCTTTAAAATATAAATTAAGGATTATTTAGAATATAAATTATTTAAAAATATAAATTAAAGTTTACACGATAAGATTAATTTATTTAAAATTAAGTTATTCGTTTCATGAAAATGAGCTGTATTATTATTAAAAATGTTTATTTTGCTGGGGTTGCATGTTTGCAAAAAATTAAAAATCTGATGTTTACGAAATTTACATCCGGCTAATTATAAAATAATAAAAGCCTACCCCAGAAATAATAATGGAATACCTAAATAATTAACACTCAAAAATAACAATGGAAAAAAAAATTACTTTAACTTATTTTGGGGTATTTTTAATACAATCTTATATGTTATATAAAAGAAGAAAAAAAAAGATACAACTCATTTAAAGTCCGTGTCAAAATCTGAGTTTCTGAGTAGTTCGTAAAATTCATTTTTACTCATTAGAATGTATGTCATCATCAATTTTAATGCTTTTCGTATAGAACTTATGTATAAATACTTATGTTCATACACAAATTCGTTTTTTTTTATTATTTTGGTTTACATACGGTTTTTGAACTTTGGGTATATTTTCTGAAGAAAAAAAAGGCATTTTGGGCTTATATACAGATGGGCTTATATTTATATTTAGATATATAAGGCATACAAATTTAAATAAAAGTTTTAACTACTGTTGATAGTTATGCATTAAAACCCCTGAAAAATCATCTCAAAAACTGTCTCGCTCAGGTAAGAAATCTAGAATGAAGTGAACTTATTTTTTGAATTTTATTTTTGGATAGACAATAAGAAATCTATTATTTGTAAGACAAGGGAAAAAAATTCAGTAGAATCAAAGACTGACTTCTGACAATTTTATAGATTTAAAAATTGTATTTTTAGTATTATTTTGAAATATTTTTTATTTATTATGATATGAATTCGATTTAAATAATATGTTGCTCTGATATCAATCGTACATTTTCTTTAAAGTGCTTAATTCTTTTAATAGTAATTTATTCATATATTCACCAAAGTCAATTTGCATCAGTATTTTCAGGTTTTTGAGCACAATCTTTTATGTGTAATAAAAATCTATAAAAAATTGAGTGTTATATAAATTATAAGCATGATAAATTCTGAGAATATTTTATTTTCAATTAAAAAATATTTCAAGTTTTCAAAAATGCATAATTTGAAAATATTTTTTTTATTTCGAAATTAGTTTTAAAATTTTTAAATCCACTATTTGATTATTGGTTGATTATGTTTGATTAACAAGTTTTTACTATATTATAATAAAACTTAAGAAAACTAAATTTAATTTATATGACGTAGAATTTGACAATTTTTATGATATTTAAGTCACATGAAAATAAATGACATTTTCATGAATTGTATTTTCCAAATTTGAACCAATAATATTTTTTTTTTTTTAATTTTTGTATAACTATAATAAAATCATTGAACTTTAATATAAATTCATTATTTCAAATTTAAATCAAAATTTAATTACCAATTTTTTATATTATTTCTGTTATGAATATATACAGAATGTGCAGATTTGCACTTTAGTTCAATGTACGTTAATCACAAGCAGGATTCTGGATATTACTTAATGCATATTCCTTGCTTTAACATCCAGATGTCTTGATGACCTCTAAGAAGTTCGATGTCCTACAGAACATGGAAAGTGCATTAATGGGACATCTTCTCTGACACATCATTCTCAGCTGCTTATGACTCGTTTTTCTTGAAAGGAAAAGTCTTGTATGTCATATCAAATAATCAGTTTTTGACAAATTTGTCTATATTGGGTAAATATTGTCTATATTCATTTCTTTCCTTAGTCGTCAAAGAATATCCCACTTGAAAGAATTTTTATGCATATACTTTCTAATATTCTTTCTTTGATTTGGTTTCATAGTTTGTGGTTCATACAAAATTATAATTACATTATGATTAATATAGAAGGCAAGTATAGTCCATATTCATTCTTTCAAACTAGTTGTCAAGGAATATTATATTCCATATATATTATGTATGAAAAATATTTTACAATTTATATTCCATATAAAATAATTTTTTTTTTATTTCTTCCAGTGATCTTTTGTCTTGGCTGCACAGTTTGGATTATGCAGGACATCATAATCAAATGAATGGGGATTATGAGTGGGTTGTTTTTTGTGCAAATATTAATTGTATGGCACCATAGCAATGGGAGGTAAATAATATTGTATTTTAAATTTGCAGAAAGATTGCACTAGATATTTCCAGTCCACATCTGAGTGAAATGTAGATTTTTTTTTTGAAACTCCTAATCATGTAGTCTTATAAAGTATTCAAAAAGCAAGATGTTATTTGTGATTTCATGGTACTTACTTATTTTAAGTTATGAGGCAAATCGTATACTGGACATGCTTTATATTTATCTAATGTTAATTCTGACGAAAACAATGCATAGAGATTACATTTTTCAGCAAGACGGTGCATTTTGTCGTTTGTTTGTTTCACTTGTTTAGGCCATTTTTACCTCACGGTTTTCAGGTTCGAATTCTGGCAGTGGCATTAATGTTTGTTATTGGTTCAGAATCCACGCTAAACTGAATATCCCGGTCTAATTAGCACAAAATGACCGTAGCGCGACAAACCAAAACCAAATCTACTTCAGTCCTTAAGTTTCAATTAGAATTGGTCACAAACGTTTTATTCCATGTCCACTCACCAAATTTTTCAACTCTATAATTCTGTATATATAGTTTTCTTAAAAACTCAAGTACTCAGTGCGCTGACTCCGAAATCTATTGCTGAAATAAAATCAGGAATCCGCATTTCAGTTTTGTTTGATTCATGTTAATATGATCCTATATGGCAAAAACTGATTGATAAATGTGATATTTGTAGAGTAACGAAGGGCAGCTTAGCATATTTATGTGAAAAAAAATTACATTATGCTCGTTTTGCAACATTATAATCATATGTGGTGTCATGTTTTGCTGCATAACTATGCATAATAAATTGTTCGGTTTGCCTAACCAATAACATACATTATTTATTGTGGCATTATGTATTTACGATTAATCCAAAAACTTATAAAATTAAATGCCTGAATGCTTATTTAAAAATTCGTTCCGACTAGATAATGTCGCATAATATACTAATACTTTAAAATTTTATAATGTTATATAAAAAATATATTATATTTTTATATATAAATTTTATCTTATGGAAATTTTATATTTATATTAAATTTTAATATTATAAAAAATATTTCAAAAATAAATTCAAGGAATAGAAAGAACGAAGTAAAATTGTTGCATTTAAAGGCTCTTATATGGAAAATTGGTATAAATCATTGAAAATAAAACGTGAATGAGTGAATAAAAGTTATTGCATTCTTTATACAATATATTTTACAAACAATGTAAGGAAGGATTAACAATCTATTCGAAATAATTCTTTCAGTTTTAAGTTTTCATTTTTCATAAATACAAAAAAGGATGTTATGTATTGTTTCATTAGTGGATATATTTTTGAGTTCACATTTTATATTTTGAAATAAAAACTTAACTGTTTCATACCTGAAAAAAAAAAGTCTTATTTGGTCATTATAGTTCATAATTTCATCTTACACATTATATTTAATTATAATTGCTCGAAAAAAAGAAAAGAAATAATTTCAAAAATAAAGCCATAAAAGCCCTTTTTCCTAATAAATAAAAATATCAAAACCATAATAAAAAATAATTAGTTGATTAAAAAATTAGCATTCGAAATTGAAAAAAAAATGAAATAAATAAAAAACAGACATTAACTATTAAAGACATTAAAAACACCAATACAAGCATAATTATAAAAAAAAAAAAAAAAAAAAAAAAAATGAAAACATAATTAATTTTTCGTTTAGTTGCATTGACAAACGTTTTTAAAAATATAATTTTTGTATAGTTAAAAACAACAAAAAAGTTTGCAATACTGATAAAATATAATAATGAATGATAATGATAAAATTCCTAACTTATAAGAAAACAAGTAATATAAAAAAAATTTTTAAGTCAATTCCTACTTTTTTTCACTATATTGCAGAAAGTCCTTTATAAATAATTTTCCTTCATTTTTTAAGTTTATGTGGCACCATCTATTGATAGACAAGATAAATGCAACTTAAATCTAAAAAAACTAAAAAAATTAATTAAATTTAAATAATGAAATGACATTTGAAGAAATGTAATGTCATCCACTAGTGTCAAAAAAAAAAATGTATTTTGAACTTGAGTGGATGAATAAAAAATATTTTAATAACGATTCAAAATTTCAACAAGATTGATATATATAGGGAGAGTGTGAACTAATAGAAGGAATTAAAAAAACTCAAATTCTTTAGTCTTTTATTTATTGATAAAAGATACAAAATAAATGTTTTCTGTAAAACAAAATAAAATATTTATCTTTTGCATGCTTGAGTGCCCAAATAATTCAAACATACAATGTTTGCTTCACAACAAGAATACAAGAATCTGATATAATATTTTTTTAAATGCTTCAAGGAACAACATTATCTACAAAATGCCAAAACTCACAACCGTAGAGCGAACTCATAGAAACACGAAAAAAAAAAAAAAACAGTTCTAGAATGCAAAACCCCGTTTTTGTCAAACCGAATATTTCAGGCGGCGTGGATTTTTCCGATCAAAATTTCCTGTCACACAATCGCTGCAACGTCACTCTGCCTCGAAAATCCATTTCCACACCTGACTGACAATTCGTCAGCGAAGGAGGTACAGTAGGAAGCAAAAACATGGGAAAGCAACCTTCAGAGGAAGTGCTGTAACTGCTTGGCTGTCTTTTCTCAGCTGCAAGACAGCCAATCTGTAGAATTCGTGTTTTAGTCATGTTTATTTATTCAGCAATTCTTGGCTTTATTCACTTTGAGATCAATAGGCGAAAATATTTCAATATGTCGGATGCGACCGACATTGAATTTAAGCATTTGATTTTTTTTTCGTTTTCAATCTTTTTTATAACCTAAAAAGTCTGTTTATTATGAAGTTGAAAATAAATTTGGAAACAGGCCATTTTTTGTTGGAAAGTAAGCTTGTTGAAGTTTAAAGAAAACCTTTGAGATTTTAATTTGTAGTTTAACGAAATATTTCTTTTGAAATTTTAAACATAATATTTTTGAAATTTGACATTGAAGTCAATGTCACTATAATAATTCATGCTGCTTATATTTGTTTTCAAAATACATAATGGCAATTTGATAAAAAATATCAAAATATTTTAATTGTTCTCGCTATTCTATATGTAAATGTATATTAATACTTATTTACAAAAATATGTGGTTAAATTCAAATAATCAAATAGGTACTAATTGCTAAGAACAACAAATGGCAGTGTTGCCCAGGTTGCATCACTGAGGATTGAGATTTTCCCATTGCTATCACATCATGTAAGGACAACGTTCTCCCTTCCACAAATGCAATAGGAATATTTAATACATGGAAAAATGTTTTATTTGATTATTATACATTATATTTAACACCTTATAATACACATTACACATTATATTTAATCATAATTGCTAGAAAAAAATGAAAATAGTTAAAAAGAAATTAAACAATAAAATCCTTTACGGAGTAAATAAGTAAATAAAATATCAAATCTGGAAGTATTCCAAAAATATTGAATTGTATAAAAAATTAGCATTCGAAATTGAAAAAGAGAAATAAAAAAAAAAGAAAAAAATTTACTATTAAAGACACTAAGAATTCCACTGAAAATACAAGCAGAATTTTTTTTTGTTTAGGTTTATGGTAAACTACTTTAAAATGTAGTTTTTTGTACAATTAGCACAACAAAAAAGTTTGAAAATCATATGATTTAGTTAAATTTATAAATTAATTAAATATGAGTTACAAAATTAAATATTAATTAAAAAGATTTTGCAAAAATTAAAATAAAAATAAATGATTATTTATAAGAAATAAACACACAAATTCTTTGTTCTTTTATTTATAGATAAAGGATACAATATAAATGTTTTCAGTAAAATACAGTATATTTTTTTTTATTTATTTTTGCATGCTTTGTGCCCAAATAATTCAAACAAACAATATTTGCTTCCACAGTAAGAATGCAAGAATATAATACAATTTTTTATAAATGCTTCAAGGAATAACATTATCTACAAAATGCCGAAACTCACAACCATAGCACGAGCTAATAGAAACACGAAAACACAGTTCTACAATGCTAAACCCCTTTTTTGTCAAACCGAATATTTCAGGCGTAAGTAGATTTTTCCGATCAAAATTTCATGTCGCACAAGCGCTGCAACGTCACTCTGGCTTGGAAACATTTCCGCACCTGACTGACAATTCGTCAGCGAAGGAGGAAGCAAAAACATGGGGAAGCCACCTTCAGAGGAAGTGTGGCGCTGCTTGGCTGTCTTTTCTCAGCTGCAAGACAGCCAATCTGTGGAATTCTAGTCATGTTTATTTATTCACCAATTCTTGGCTTTATTCACTTTGAGATCAATGGACGAAAATATTTCAATGTGTCGGGTGCTTTCAACATTGAATTTAAGGCATTTGATTTTTTTTTTTTTTTGTCTTCAATCTTTTTATAACCTAAAAAGTCTTTTTATGCAGGAAGTTGAAAATAAATTTAAAAAACAAGCCATTTGTTAGAAAGTAAGCTTGTTGAATTTGAAAGAAAGCTTTTACATTTAATTTGTAGTTTAACTAAACATTTTTTTGAAATTTGATGTCGAAGGCTATGTCACTATGTTAATCCATGCTGTTTATATTTGATTTTTAATTTTATAATGTGACAATTTGATAAAATTCTAAAATTGTTTTAATTATTCCCGTCTTTCTATGTGTAAAATGCATATTAGTACTTATTGTAAAAAATATCTTTTAAATTTAAATAATCAAATAGGAAACAATTAAGAACAACAAATTGTAGTTTTGCCCAGTTTGCATCACTGAGATCTGTCCCATTGGAGATTTTCATCATTGCAATCACACCATATAAGGACAACTTTCTCCCTTCCACAAACCCAATAGGAGAACTTTCAACACTACAGATTAATCGTACCATTTATCAGTGTTGACACGGGAATATATTGTTTAAAAACGAGTTCCACGGTTCAGAACGAATTTTCTATTTGTAATCATTACCATATTCGCTATGGCAATATAAAAAGTTTGTATCATACAACAAGATACAATAAAAAATAAAATATTATAAATTCAGCTTATGGCGGATTATGAACTCAGAATTAGGACACATTACTGTATTATTTTTTATTATTTTTTTTTATTTTATTTTATTTTTACATATGTTCCCTTGAACTGTATATATTTAAAAGTTTCTGTAGAATGATTAATCTAATTTTCTTTGATATTTTATGGAATTTCTTTTTTAAAGTGCAATTTTGTATAAAGTGATAAATTCGTTGCTGAATTTGGTAGTTTACTGTTTTTAATTAATTAAGACTTTCTATGTCTTTCTTGATAAATTTTTAAGATTACTGTTTAATAATTGACAGTTAAATTATCCGTGAATGATGAAAATGAAGGGTAAAGTGTTTCGAAAAATAAGTTCTTGATTCTTGTTCTAAGTTTTCTTGATATTTTTAAATGATATTAAAACCATCATAGCTTTTAATTTTATCATGTTGAGAGATTATGAGTGAAAATCATGTAATGCTATCAGATACTTACATGAATTTTGTTATGACAGCATCAGTCAAGTCAGTATCTCATAAACCAAAAAGGAATGGAATTGTTCGTCCATAAAACATAATGCCAAATTCATTTTTCTCAAGTCAATTTATGGTTGCTTTTATGTATTCTACTTTTAATATTTATTATTAAAGTTTTTACCATTTAAAATTTTTGGATAACGTGTGTAGTAAAAGATAACAATTATATATATATATATATTTTCATAATAAATGATAAAGAAAAATAATAAAGAAATATTTCTTGAAAAGAATATTGTATTTTGAGCAATTTTTTATGCATGGCAGAACATTTACCACACTATACAACATACAAGTTTATACAAAATACGTTTCTATTCATAGAAACAAACCAAAAGTTATTTATTCTACAAAAAGAAATATGTTTGATACATATATATAATAAATCCAAGGTAAGCATAGATAAATTATTTATGAATGACAGATAAACACTTAACCGAGGACAATTTAACTACAAGAAATTTTTCTGCCTTGATTAATATTCCTTCATTTGTGATTCATCATTCTAATAATTCTGATCTCATCATCTAGTAAATTTGTTCGAATTATAAATCTGAGATGACATAAAGTAAGTTGTAAACTTTAAAATTATATGTCATTCATAAAAAGATAAGGAAGTTTATAGACCATTATTACGAAAGTTTATGGAGGTAATGCATGCATTATTTATTTCCTGAAGTGGAAAATTAAGTTCTCACGGAAAGGATGCGGTGAAGGAAGAACTTGATATATTGACTCTTCTCCTCAGTGAGATGAAAGGTGTGGGTCCCGTTCTTTATTGCTGTTTTAGTGATAAAACTCCCCATCCTTGCCTTTGCATGATAAAAGATAGATTCCTCTTGTTATAGCAATATTTCTTTGTAACCCCGATACTTATATACATATACAATATATTAAAAAATTAAATCCTTCTTTTACAGAACTGTTAAGATAGTTTAATGTTGCATTGTTAAATATCTTTACAAAAACAAATAATTAGAATAATCCTATAGTCCCATTATGATATTATTTAAATAGTTTTAACACTGAAATCGATTATTACGCTTTTTTTATTATTTTAAAAGAAATTTAATTATTTTTAATAAAGTTAAATGTTTAAATTAATTATTTCATTTAATAGAATAGCAAATTTTAATGGACTACATCTATTCTAGACTATGCATTATTTATCAAAATATTTATGATGTAATAGTTATTTGTAATAAAAGTAAATAAATAACTTTACTATAGAAGAAGAAATACATACCGTGAAATAACCTATACATATTTTAAAAATTGCAAGCTAAAGAAAATTTGTATATATTATATTATATGTATAATGTATGCATATACATTTTGTGCGTTTGTTAATACCCATTTTGTTGAAAAATATACCAATTACTGCCATTTACACTGTTTTACATGCAAAATTTCTTTATCGGGCAATTTTTAAAATATGTATAGATTATTCAAACCAAGTATTTTTATTGCAGTTAACTATTACACCATAAGCATTTTGAAGAACAATGTAGAGTCTAAAATATATACAATCCGTTAAAATTTGCTACTCTTTTAAATGAAATAATTCAAATACTGGTTTTAACATTATTAAAAAAAAATATTTTTCAGTTTTAAAAAAAAACGTATTCGGTTACAGTTTTAAACTAATATAAATAATATCTTAGGGAGACTAATTATTCTATACTAGACTATTCTAATTCTTTGTTTTTAAATATATTTATGAATGCATCATTGAAATTTCAGAACAGTTCGTGAAATTATGTATCTCATGATTTAATTGTTTTCATTTTCCGCTTATTTAAAATAGAATTATTTTCAGTTAGAACTGATGATACCGAATTGAAATTATCTACTAAAATTTTAATTATTAATTTGAAAGTGTGTAGATAAAGTTATTATAGTGAAATATGAATTAAAAATCTACATGTTTTATTTGTATTTAACATCAGTTTCTATTTACAATAATCTGATTGGATAAATCTGTCTCTATTCAATATCGATGATTTTTTTATTTATTTATTATTTTTTAGGGGAGGGGGGAAACTGAAATTACCATTTAAAATTCATGGAAATTTTAGGAATACTTTTCTAAAATTAACATTTTCGTGAGCTACAATCAATTCAAACAATTCTATTAATCCACTAAATTAAAAAAATATATATATATTTACACATGTTTCATTACAAATAACATTACATAAATCTCATTAAAGAAATTTTAATCTAGATTAGTTGCTAATCCTAAATTCCCGTATACATATTATTTTTTGTTCCGAAGAATTTATTTTTATATTACTTTTTATATTTTTTTTCCATTATGTCTTTCATTTGAATATAGTATATTAGATAAATATTTCTAGAATAATTTCATATTTTTAGGAAAAAAAAAATCATAGCTTAAATAATAGAACAAGCTTATTGTAAATATGTATCATTTTACTTTTTGCTCCAAATTGATAATATCAATTATGATTTATTTTTTCCAAGAAACGTAAGTGGAATAACGTTAGAATTCATTTGACATTTTTTTGTCATTATGAGACGACTGGTACAAAAAAAGTATGCAGTCATAAAACATAGTATTTTATCAAAAATTTTTATTAAACGAAATTAGTTTTATAAAAAACAATGTCTAATTGCTTAATCAATAATACTGAAATGAATTCAGAAATGGACTTCGTTGTATATTGATAATATTTCCAATATGCGGGAAAAATATAATTAATTGCTTTCGAAATATAAATTTGCATCTCATTCCTCGTTTTTCATTAAAAATATTTCTTTTGCAAAATACAAAAAATATTGCTTCTATAAATTAATTAATTTTTTTGGTTAATAATTACGAACTATACCGGAGTTTCTAAACCTTTCAGTATTTGCGACCCAATTGATAGCCATAATGTTCATTGCGTTAGCTCCGTAGACTAATGTAACAATTTAAATAATAATGCATTTTCAGTATTCGTAATCTAAGGTTACACTTTGACCTTAATCATTAACCTTACAAATTACCAAAAATAAGTAAATTTATTGATATTTGACAATACAGATCTGCTGTGAACCAGAATTTACTACCACTCTTTATCTAGAATATATTAATCGATAACCAATGAATCTCCTACAGCAAATAATATAGATATGTGACTCCTAATACGAAGACTTTTTTTCTGCACTTTGTAAGTGCAGTATATTTACAGCTACTATTTTATTGTGAGGCAAAGGCAAAGGGGGTTATCAAGCGAGAAACTTTACATCGTGTTTATGGATTAGGAAATGAAATCTCCATTTTTTAGAAGGAAAAACCGACCGGAAGCCGAAAAGTTTCGAGTGATTTTTAATTTGTGACTTAGTCATGATATTCGATAAATTAAATACCTCGAATCTTAAACTCCAAGGTGCAAATACACATATAATAGATATGAGGAATAAAGTTAAAGCTTTTTGCATACAAATTAGTTGCGGAGTAGCAAAAATAACATAGAAATATTTGCAAATGTAGGAGAATTTGTTCAAACTTACATAGCTGAAAACAACATGAGAATATTGTTGTGATTATTGAAAACAGTTTAGCCATGCTGACAAACAATTAAAAAAATATTTCCATAATGACAACAACAATTGATAACGAGTTGCGATTGGGTTGAGGTTTCATTTCAAATTACTCCCGAAGGTCTCAAAAAACTTCCGATGACTCTTCTCTAAAGAAATCTTCATAGACTTTACGACAAGTGGAGTAATCAAAATACGATTTAGGAATAAATTACTCTTTGAATTTTGAGCAGGGATAATATTTTTCAGCGCTGAAAATAAAATCATTTCGTATTTAGTTACCATTTCCTTCCTTTGCGAAATATAATTTTCTGCTGTGGTTTTTTTAAAGATAAAATATAAATTTGAGCTAAATATAGAAAATTACCCTTAGTTGATTAATTATATCTTTTATTACTCTAATATCAAACCTTCCTTCGAAACTTTTGCTCTACAAACAAGTTACGAGGGAATCACTAGTAATTATTTAAATTGCTTTTGACTTAGAATTAATACTTTAATTATTAAGTACATTTTGCAGTACTGATATAATACTCTTTTTTATATATGTCTAAATCTATATTAAATTTCATATCATGTCAAAATGTATTTTGTTTTGCTTTTATTTCAATAAATTAAAGAAATTATAAAAAAATATTTATTTTTCCATATGCTCGCAGCTCTCATTTAATAGTATCACATCTTCCTAAAGGGAGCGCGACTCACATGTTTAGAATAGCTTTATTCAATGAAATAAATTTCTAATAAAATTATTGATTTTTCTCTTAAATTCAGATATGTCCTGTCAAAGACGCTAAAGAAAAATGTAAATGCACAATAAGGCAAAATCAAAAGTATTGATAAAATCCATTCAGTATTGAAAAGCAGATATTCCCAAAATCTTCCTTACTCTTATTTCAATCAATTGAAATAAGAATTCAGAAGAATGGAAAAGTATTTCGAACATTTTGCCATGTATTCAGGGAAAAAAATGTATAAGCAAATAACAGGTGCAACTTCAAAATAAAATATAAGTTTAAGATTAAGAAAGATTTTATATTTCAAAAGTTCAAAATATGCTTTCGAGAAGAATTGTTAGTAGAAATGTTCTTCCGATTTCAAATTGATAAGAATAATTTAGTTAGAAAAGATTGCTATTTTTATCGCAAGGGAATTTTTCAAGGGATCGAAATCATTATCTATGATAAAAATTTGATATGCACGAGCTTATTTTAAATCAAATTTTTAGAGGACATAAAAGTAGTTTTTTTATATTGATTGTAAAGGTTTATGCAATTGTAAGCTGAGTAAATCTAAATAAGATAAGGAATTGCTTATTGAAAAATTATTTTGACATTTTCTGGAAAGTTGCCTACTATTGCAATCTTTTAGGCAAAAATATTGTCAGTTCTTTATAGATGGTGAAATTTTTATATTTATTATTCTGTTATGTATGAGGGGCCTGATGGCCGAATGGCTAGCGCTCTGGCGGTCGGTACCACAGGTATCGGGCTCAAATCCCGTCTTTGCCCATGGTTGTTGTAGTGGTTCGAATCCACTTTTGCCGTAGGTCCAGGTCCTAATAGGATCGTAGAGCGCTGCGGGGGCATTGTTACTCCGCGTCCGTAGCTTACCATCAAGTTACACGCGCCCCTGGGTAATGCAAATTGAGTAACATCATTGCAGCCCTTATGGCGAAAGATCACGGTCTATTTGCCAGCTGCATTAGGAGAAAAAAAAAAAAAAAAATCTGTTATGTATAAATGTACATACTTGCAATTTGAATTATTTTATGCCAAATAAATTTCTTAATTTCATGTCAAATTAAGCGTTATTTCGTGATTCTAAATATCAAGTAATAAACATAAATGAGATATAAATTATTTTTTCTTACTTGATATTTAGAATTATGAAGTAAGTAATTTTATTGAAATAGTAAGAAATTTAATTTTTAAAATTATCGAATGTAGCTATTATTATATATTTAATACAATTAATGAGAAATAAGGGAATATCTTGGTCATTAAAAATAGTGATAGAATTTTCAAACAAAATTTTATATAATCGGTTAATCGATATTATCTTTCCAAATTTGTTCTGGCAGTTGTATGGTCAATGTACTATTATTCGGGGACACTATGAAGTGGTATATAACATGCTTTATCAACAAATTTTGAATGAAATTTTTAAGAGAGCATCTGCAGGGAAATCCACAATAGAAATGTCCTCAAATAGAAAGCAACGACATTTTAGTTATCAGATTTCTGGTGTTCATCTCTGGCATGACACAAAACCTTTCAGGTTGGTTCCGCTTGTTGATTTCAAAACACACTTCCCTTAGTTTGGAAACCACAAACCACACATCTGCCAGGTCATTGCGGTCCTGAGTTTAAGTAGTATTTTTATTATACTGTTTATCCATAAAGTCTCATAAAAATTTCCAAGACTGTATTATGAGGGTAAATGAAAAGATTGATAAGGGTAAATTATTACAAAATGAGACGTATGTTTAATTTTTTTTTTTTACTTTATTTCATTTTAATTGAATTTAATTGAATTTAATGCATTTAATTACTATTTAATTTAACTTAATTTAGTACATATTTTATTTAATACTCTACATTTGTGGCACTAAAAGAAAGTAATTACAATTACGCTGATATACTGTATCCGATTTCATTATTTTGCTTTTTCCCAATTGTGTATTGGAGTAGCTACACTTTTAGGCATATTTGTTTCATTCGTGAATATTATAATTTTATAATATCATAGAATTCAAAGAAGTTAATTCCCCACAGAGAGGTAGCAAAGCAAGTGCAAAATTCTCTTGACACTAATAAATTTCGACCGCAAACCAGTTTTTAATGTAGAAAGTGATCATTTGAATATTTGTGAAGCATTGTAGCTCACTGAAAGATTTAAAATATAATTCCCATGATTCTCAAAATGCTAAATTGTTTTGCCTCTTTTTGAGGAGAACTATTGCCTAATTAATCATCTTTTTAATGTTGTCTGACTCTCTTCTCTTATCCGTTAAATATTTTTAATATTTGCAGGATATTGAAAAAAGAAAAATTTCGAGAGAACAAAGAGGTATGTTCCCATACAAAACAATATTCAAAAGAATTCTTGTAATTAATCAAATTATGTCTCTAAACTTAAGCATTTATTAAAAATGACATAAAAAGTTTCTGAATTTGTCTTAAACGTTTTCTATATTGAGATATCAGATGCAGCAACAAAATAACCCCAAATCACTCTGAAAATATTAATCATTGCATGAAAATATTTTCAGGAATTCATGTAAAATATCTGAACTAAATATGCAAACCTGTAATATGATCCATATGAGAATATTTAAGATCCGTATGGGAATATTTAGGTGAATAGTTAGGATCCATACTGAATATTTAGTATTATGATCCATATTTACAATTCTATTGAAAATGATATTATTTAAATAAATCTGGCAGAACTATACAATATAGTTTTAAATTTTCTCTGAAAGAATTCCATAACATTTTATTCATTGACCAAAATGTTTTATTTTATTTTATTTTTTATACCACATGGCTACAAAAAGATGTTTTTAAGAAAACTTACTTTTTTTTGTTTCAATAATAAAAATCATAAAAATCAAATTTTACTTCAGCACCAAGTGTTTTTAACCTTTCACAAGATTTGTATTCACAAAAAAATCCTAAATAATCACAAAGGAAAAAGACATCTACATAAAAGGTCGTTCTGACAATTGGCTGTCATCAAAATTGACATCCAGTTTGATTGAAATCCATTTAATGGAACATAAATTGGCAGTTACTTCAATCTGATGTCTGTTTTAAAGAAAAATATTTTTGACTCATCCATTTATAAACGCGCTTTGAAAAAATCGTTGATGATAACATCAATAAAGAGGCAATAAGAAATTTGCATATGAATGCCTTATGCAGATTTTTTTTTACCCACTGGTGTTAAGGCAAGCGAAAATATTCACCGTCGTGGAACAATGAACTTTGAAGTTGCTCCTCTTCGCATTGACTAGTAATTTTCCAAAAAAAGGAATGCTCGTCGAAGTGCTTTTATATTTCAATGGTGGAAGACTTTTTCTTGCTCTTGAAATAATTGATTGTAGAATAAGTTTCATTTCGTTTTCCTGAACGAAACGTTATTAATATACAAGTGGTAGTTTGAAAACTTTTTTTCTGATGTTTAGAGTCTGGTGTGCCCTTAATTGCTTATGAATAAAATGAAAATAAGTAGAAACAATATGTAGGGAAAAATTTTAAGGTGTACTGAATAAAATCCATTTAAAAATTTCCATTTCAGAATATAATTAATTTGTGTGTGTTTGTTTAAATCATGCATAAAATGATTGGGTTTTTTTTTTCATAGTAACAATGTAATTTTTTTTTTGTTATTATATTTTCATAATCGAAAAGAACTTTGTAAATAGATACTGAAGACATGTTTTTGAAGGAAAGTCAAAAAATTGCACGATTAATGTTGGAATTAATAAAAGTAATAATACAAATTAAGGAGGTTACAAATAACACTTATATCAGAATAACAAATTTCATTATTAAAATCAAATGATACTAAATTTATAATAATTACAATTGCATGTCTTAATGGATAACGTGTTCTAATTTCCAAACTAAGAAAGCTCAGTTCAAAACCCTACAAGCGATTTCCTACTGAAGGCATATGTGTATAAGTCAGGAAAGAAACAACAATTCCATTGATAAAAAATTCTTCCCTTGGGTGAAAGTCGCAGACCTTTGTAATGTAATTTTGATAACGCTGAATTTGTTGTATGCCGGTCGCTGTAATAGTGCATGGCATCGAATTCAAGTGCCCGGTATTCGAAAACAGCATAAATTGAATTAAAAATCACCCAAAGAATTTAGTTTCTTAAAACTTTATCTAAACAATTGTCTTTTCGAAATAAAATTATATTATAAACATAATACAGATATTTTGAAATAAATTTTGTCGAATGATTTTAAAGAAAATTTTATTATGAAGAATACTTATTTTTATTGAATTGCAATAATATCATCAAGACGCTTCTATAAATCCTTATTTTCATACTCTTTTATTTTGAGAAATTTACCCAAAATATACTAAAAAATTTATTTAAAAATTAATCTATATTTTGTTTGTTGCGATCGGTAATTTTAAAAATATGTTATTACCTGAAACCAAATTATTTTTATAAATATGATTTACATATGATTTGCAAAAGTTGTGCCTTTCATATAAATATAATATATTTTTTCTTTTTAAATTTAGAATGAAATGTAATTTTCAAAGAAAAAAATTATAAATTATGAAGGATTAATAACTTATATATAAATACAAAGTATCAAATTTCAAGATTCAATACATAATTTAGTCAACTGAAGAGTATTTGCAATTTGTAGATTTCTCCTGTTTAATATTGAGCTAGTAAATCTTTTTGACCCTCACAATTTCACACATTTAAATAATATTCTCTATAGAAGTTATGACGCTAGTTTGTACCAATGAGAATTATTTTCTCCCTCTACTGTCAAAATATGATTGATAAAGGGTTTTAAAAACATTTTTTTTAATTTCTTTTGAGTAATATCTTTTTAAAAATATAAATACTACGAATTAAATAATTATAATGTGAAACATTTTCAAAGAAATGTTTTCAAAACGTAGCTTAAAATTATAAAAAAAATTAAGAAACGTTTCCTGGCCATCATCATTACTCATTGTGTAATTTGGGACTTTGTATTTGATCAATTGATTGATAAAAACAAGATATAATTTCAGGAAAAGAATATTTAAAATTGTTACACAGTGTTTAGTTTCTATTTTATGAAAATATGAAGATTGAAAATTAATTTCAAATTCATTGATATTCAAAATTTTCCAAAGAATATATTATATCATATATAAAAAATTAATGGACTGTCATTTCGAAAAAAATAAAAATATTTTGAAATAAATTTTTCATAGTAAAAGTAAATCAAGAAACAGTTATAATTAAAAAATTATTAATTATTTAATGCATTCTTTTCAGTAGAAAAAAATACAATATAAAACACTTTCACTTTTATCAACAGATTTCTTCTTTCAATTTATATTTGTTTCAAGTAATTTTAACTTTAAAAATAAAAATCGTTATTTTATAATTACTATTATATTGAAAACTACCATTAACCTTTCTATTTTTGAAAAAAAACAAATATTTAAATTAATTATTTAAAGGGATTACAGTATTTATAAAAATTATTTTTCATAGATATTAAATTATTTTAGTGATATATTTATTGATTGATTTAATTTATTGATTAATCTTTTGATTTATTTATTTTAGTGATTAATTGATTTGATATTTTGAATTTTTTTATGGATTTGATTTTTATTGATTCTTCTTTTAATGAAATGAATTCTATTCTGAAATGAATTCTATTCTTTTTTTAATAAAATTAATAAAAAATTAAGCTGCTTGAATTCACAATAACAGTACTATCAAACAAAAATTTTTTTAATTACTAGAATTTGCGATTCCAATATTTTAACGAATAATAGTAAATTTATTGTAAAGCAGAAAATTTGTGAACCATTAATATGTAAGCACTGATAAAAAAATTTTCTCAATCTTGAAAACATTTTTCTACAAAAAAATTCTGACTTATAGAATATAAATGCTGAAAATAATTAAAATATTATGCAGCATAATAATAAAATTTATATCAATTGAATAATTAAAATTAAAAGCAAAAAAGACTTAAAAATAGAAGAATACAAGAAAATTCGCATCTTTCATATGAAAAACTTTTTATATCGTTATTCCTTCTTTGATATAAAGAAAGAAGATCCAAATCTTAACGTTTGAATCACTAAACTGGTGAACCAGTTATTCCCACAATCTGCAATGAAATCGTGAACTTTCTTAAGATATTAGCATTTTAAACGTTTTTTATAATGTTGACACATCATGGATGTGTGTAGCATCAAAATATGTCTTTTTTGCTCATTTATCCAATAAGCCACAAACCTATAAACATTATGGTCAGTGAATGCATTTTCCATAATGTATGTACATGAACTTACAGTCTTGAACGGTTTGAGATTTGAAATCCATGTCTAAGCTATCTGTGTAGTTAGGTGGATACACATAATTTGAATCTGAATGATCAGGGTCCCATATCCATCCAACTGACCCACATGTCTCTGGAGAATCATGTTTGTAAATATCATTAATCGTTGCAGATAATGTTTATATTACATTGTTGCAAATCAAGTATTCATGTTAGGGAAATATATTTTTATAATTTAGCATATGATAAAGCAAAATCACAAGGGAATAATACATCAAGAGAATAGAAACCGAAATGGGAATAATCGAAACAGTCTTAAAAATTTTAAAGTAGCCAATTAGCGAATATGAAATATATGTATAAAAAAAAAGAGTGGAATATATGTTGTAAATTTATGTTTCAGCAAAAGCTATAGATTAAAACATTTGAAGATAAGTTTTTTCTCTGAATTTATACTGTATAAAATTAGTAGATTTAAAATATTAAATTCATATAGATTCTTTATTTTTCGCTGTTGTTCTTGCTAGCAGATGTGACCAAATCTTAATCTGCCATCATTAATTAGATTATTGTAAAAATGAAGTAGACAATTTACAGCAATAATTTTCAATTTATTTTCTAAAATAGCACAACAACATTTTAAATATATTTTTATAGATTAAAACTGAAACAAATTATTATTTAATTCTTGATTAAAATTGTTGCTCAATTCCTTCTATTAGCTCACACTATCCCTATATATATCTTGTTCAAATTTTCAATCGTTAATAAAATACTTTTTATTCATCCACCAAGCTCAAATACATTTTTTGAACTTGTAGTGGAGGACACTTGATGTTAATTTAGTATTTTCAAATAATAATTCATTAATTTAATTTAATTAATTAATTTTAGTTTTTTAGATTTAAATTGCATTTATCTACCAATAGATGGCGCCAGATAAACCAAAAAAAAGTGAATGAAAATTATTTATAAATGACTTTCAAACATACTGAAAAAAAAAAGTAGGAATTGACTTTAAATTTTTTTTTATATATTACTTGTTTTATTAAGCCAATTTATATTAAATTGAGAGCAATATTTTTAACATGAAACTTTAATTCGCATATAGTTTTTTCTAAATACAAATGTACTAAAACTGCAAATAATGCAGTTTTTGTTACCAGTCAATGACGGTTTATATCCACTGGACAATAATAATAATAAACAACATTATACACTTTAGAATATGAATTGCAGGGGAATCCATTGAAACTTTTCCCCTAATTTTTTGTTTTTTACACTTAATTACAAAAATTTGAAGTACATCTAGAATTCTAAAATTAATTTTTCAGAGTTAATGTTGGAAATGCAAATTTTTTATTAAACGTTACACTACACAATGTGTAGTAACTAAACGTACACTATACACTAAACAGGTAAAAGTACATTAAACAAGTTTACACAGTTAATCATATCACTTCACATTGTGTAGTATTTGTGGAAAATATACTGTAATATTGTCAAATTCAATCTTTATTGGTATAATATTTGCAGAAAAGACCAAAATATTAAGTTATTTGCGCAAAACAATAAAAATGGAGACATTATTATTATTCATATATTTACAGAAAATAGATTACAAGAATATTACAGGTAATACTAAACATCACAGAAAATATTTACAGTAATGGGCGATATTCACACAGTACTCATTACCATATATTTTTTACACCTTACAGAAAATATTTTGCATTTGATGTAATAAATATTGTACACATAACATTATTGAAAATATCTGGTTTTAAGACCTGACGAGTTATGCCAAACCAGTAATACCAGCGTTCATGCTGGAAATGTGCAGGATAAATTTTCTGGCTGGAAAGTTCCTTTTATTGGTTCGAAGAATGATGCAAATGTCTTGAGATGTGTTCGCATCTCGATCGTTCAAATGAGTATACTTGAAGTAGAAGATTATTCCAACATTTACTTAGACTGTCTTTTAAAATTTGATTTCATAAAATTTATTTTATCATTACTGTTTGTTTTTGCTAATAATAAAATAAATAATAATTGTTTTTTAAAGTAATTAACAAATTAAAAACAACTTATAAATATATAATATGGTATCGTTTAAGATAAAAATGTAACGTGATATGCCTAATAATAAGCATAACACTTTGCCTCAACATGAGTGGGAAAACTATATATTTTTTTTTTAACAAAACACCTGCTGTTCTGCTACAATGGTTTTTTTTTTAACTAAACACTAAAACATGTTCGTGCTGAAGAACAATTGAATTGTTTTTTTAACATGTTTTTGCGTGTGTATGTACATGCTAAAGTAAAAGCAGCTGTAACTTTTTTGTGTGTGTTTCCATATTGAGAGATAAGTTTTTTTTTTTTTTTGCATGCATGTATAGAACGATATATTTAGTCTCAATTCCTTCTAAGTTTTAATGAGGTTCTGAAAAGTTTTGTGAAGAAAAATATTTTCTTCTTACTAATTTAAACCTTTTGTCCTTAAAATTTTTTTTCTTACCTTTATTGCTCTTATTAGCAGACCATGTGAAGAAAAATTACAATGGGTTGATGGTAATTAAAAGAATAGAGCTATTTTCATAGGGTTACTCTTCCTCAATTAAAGATTTATTCTTTAATTAATAGATTGAAAATGCATATTTAATTATGATTATTTATACTGTTAATTATGTAGTTAATTGTATGTTTTTTTTTTACAATTGTATGGTATGTACAACTTGTATGGTTTTTTTATGTCATATTACCATTGTTATAACTATAGCTGTTTTGTTATGGGGAATTTCAGTGATTTTTTAAATGGAATTTTTGTATTTCTTTTGTAGCATTTTTTTTTTCACCTGTTTTTGTATAGTTGTACTTTTTTTCCATCTTTGCATGCAGTGTTTGTAATTCACCTTAAATGCTTTTACTTTTACTTTTTATAATTTTATAAAATATGTATATATTTCTGCCAAACGCGAATTTTACTTTTACTATCATATTTAGTAACATAATAAGTAGAAGTGCATTAAAAATTATCTAGCTTAAAGGTTGAAAAATATTACTAGCAATTGTTGCGCTTTTTGATTTGAATTATGGAAATAAGAAGAAATTGAATATTTTCTCCAATTTGGGTATGCTCTAACTGAGATATTGGATACTTTCTTGATTCTGACAGTTCTATGAATGAGTACTACTACTGTTGGCAGTTAGATGAATGTAAGGACCTTTTTGTCAGTTAGATGTCACCAACACGAATCGAATTAATGCAGTCAATTTAATGCAATAAATATCCTTCCAAAAATAATGAATTTAAATATGTAATATAAAATGGTTACATTAAATTACGTGATAAAATTATATTATATACATCAATAAAAAACCGTTTTTCAAGGCACATTAAATAACAATAAGATATATGATAACAAAATTTTATTTTTAAAAATTTACCAAAAAATATGTATTAGATTATTATATGTTATTAAACCTTCCATTAAAATGTTCAAATGAAATTAATTAAATAATATCCTACTAAATGTTCAATTTAATTTGTGGTTAGATAAAATAAAAATAATGATTTGTTTTTTCACTTAAAGAATTGAAATTGTGTTTAGGAATTCTATGGTATAATTAAAGCCTACCATTCATGATGTATCATCAAAAAGAATGTACGCATGAGTATGTTTTTTTTTTGCATATTTAAAGTTTTTATAATTATTTCCTTTATCGTTGAAGTCAAAATATAAAATGTAACGAAACGGAGATTTTTTTCTTTCTCTTAAAAAGCCCAAAATGGTATGGTTAAAATCTCATCTGAAGACAATTTAAAATTTTCTTAATACAAGAAATTTTAAGCTTCAATGGGAATATGTAGAAGTTGAAGTAACTTAGAAACTTTGACACATTTTCCTGCCTAATACATGAATGAAAGAAAAATGAAAGTTTTTTTTTTAATAATTTAGAAATAAGTAAAAAGCGGACATAGTTAGTCTAGCAGAAGTAAAAAATTTGAAATTTATTTTCATGTATTAAGAGCTCTTTTTTATTTAGATTTGCTCTTTTGCATTTGGAAATAGCATCTCTCGCCTAAGAAATGTAAAGTTAATTTTTCCTCATGACAGTAGAGGTTTTAAGAAAAGCATACGTAAGCAGTACTGTAAAAATTTGAAATATTTATATAAGTGATATATTTCCTTGTCATGCAAAACTATTCTAAATGTTCGTCAAAGGGTAACATTAAATAGAAAAATTAAAAACTTTTAATTTTTGGAATTTTATCCAGAAATGTTGTTTTTCGTTTTAATTTTTATGGGAAGAAATGTTGAAGGCAGTATGTTTAAACGTTTTTATATTAATTTGTGTTTTTATTTTTGTCTTTTATTATAATAATTTAAATAACTTTAATATTTATTACTAATAATGGGTATTTAAAGTTCAGCATAATTCTTCCAATCAGTGATCAGTAAGCAACGGGTTGGGGGGTTGTTTACGTTTTTACAATAGTCACATGGCATCGACAACTGGTCCCTAATTGTACCGAATTTAAAACTTAACTTTAAATTCTTTTATTTTTTATCTTACTTTTTTAAATAGTATTTTTTTTCTTTTTTTTTTGAGTACCATACAATAATTTTAGAAACTTTAATCTTTAATTTCATACTAACAATAAAGCAGCCTTTTATAATTCAAAGCATATCTATTAATTAAGATGAGGAGGTTTAAGGGTATTCCCCCTGTTGGCACTCCGTAATCGGCGTACGCCAGTTGCCAGTTGCCAGTATTTAAAGTTCGAAGTAATTTAAAAGTTTCTGTTATTAGCAATTTATATTTGAGTATGGGAGAATTTAATTCCATAATAATACTTCTTTATTTTATTCGAGCATTTAACCTCTTTCTTGCATAATTTTATTACAGTGGAATAGA
>BPLR01002303.1:0-52858 GCA_021605095.1 Caerostris extrusa
CTTTCTGCGCATTGCGCATTAACCACAGTTTTCAATTCCTTCTATTAGCTCACTCATCTTATATATCTTGTTCAAATTTCCAATCGTTCATGTTTTTTTTTTTTTTTTTCATCCAATCAAGTTCTAAATACATTTTTTAACGTAGTGGATGACACTTGAAGTTGATTTTCAAATATTAATTAAATTTTAATTAATTTTTAGTTTTTTTTTTGATTTAAGTTGCATGTATCTACCAATAGAGGGCGGCATATAAACTTAAAATGAATATTTATAAAGGACTTTCTGTAATAGAGTGACAAAAAAGTAGGAATTGATTAAAATTTTATTTACTTTATGTTCATGCATTTATTCCCCAATATCTGCACTGCATTTATTTTATGCATTTATTCAAGATATTTAAAATTTAAATTTAAATATTTAAAATTTATTTCATGAATTTATCCGCAAATATCTGTTCTGCCTTTGGCTGAGCACATATATAGTATTTTGCTCAGCCTTTACACATTGTATTTCATGCATTTAATTAAAACATTCTGCTTGCATTTACATCTCTTTTGGCAAGTTGATGGCAAATATCTGACCGAAATATCGACTCATTAAACATGCTTCTTTAACACTCATCAAGATTAAGAAGTTCTTTCAAAGACCTGGAAGCGATCCATTGTGTTTTCCAATGTAATACATTCAACAAATAACTATGGTTCTAAGCCTAGATATCTTAAATAGTGGATATAACCACCATTTCCACACAAAGGACTTGTCCCTTCAAAGAAAAAATTGAAGCCCTGCGTGCATAAAGCTTTGAGGTGATGAATAACATATTGTTTTCCCTGGAGAACTTGTTTCAAAAATTTCAAACACAACTTTAAATCGAAGGCAAGAGGAGATATAAGTGGCAAGAATTGGGCGATCCCTTAACGTGGACATCGCACTTGTGTTCCTAATGCCCTTTCAAGAGTTGCTGTCGCACGTTTTAGACTAGGAGTGAACGGAAACTACGGCCCGCTGCTGAAGATTTTTATATATAGAATTTTCCCATTCCGATTCGCATATAGAATTTTAATTTGCCAGTCTGATTTTAATTGCCGGTTAATTTGCCGATTTCTAATGCCAAAGTTAGAGTTTTGAAAATCATTATCCAAAGTAAGTTTCCAAATTTAATATCATCACACGCGCCAGAAAATCAGTTCTACGCTTGCTTCATCTTATATACGTGAACAAGTGTTCAGCTATGAACCTTAGAAAGAATTATTTCAGAAATGACAGATGAGTATTTAGCTTCGTTCTTTAGAATCAGTACTTCGAACTTCAATATAAGGAACTTAAAAATGAACGTAATTTCACTCATCTCATTAACATATTTAAATTGTAATACTTGTATATTGTTTTTAAATTTTTAGAAAAAAATTTATCTTGGCCCACCAATTTTTAGATTTTTGGCTCGACCGAAATAGTTTACCCATCCCTGTTTTAGACTGTTAACAAATCATGATTGTCTGGAGATCTTAAAATTTGTCTTGGAACTGAATCTTGATCTTGAATTTTTAAAATTTGTTATGGAACTGCTCTAAAGTAACGTACTACTTTGAACTTACTGAAACATCTCGGGGGCGATTGTGGCCACTCTTATTCCCCACACGTCCAGATCTATGGCCAGATATTTGCTGAACCCTTCGACGGCCCACTTGCTGGTGGCGTAGGGCCCGCACACGGGGACTGGAAAGCGACCTGATGGACAGAACATGTTTCTATTTAATACGATTGATATACCTTCTTTCATCTTTATTATATGAAATAAATAAATAATAATAAATAACTTAAAAAACCGAAATCTGCTCGGCAAATTTCCAGCTTATCGTAATGTGTGAACTATTCAGAACGGATGAATAAAGCTTTGGGAATGTGGCATTGTTTAATAATGCAAGAGATATAGGAAGCAATTGTTTTGAATACTATAAGAATGGCCAAATTCAATAGCCAGAGTATAGAAACATTGAATAAATCAAGAACTTCATGAATAATGAATTGTTCAAAAATCTCTTAAATAATATACAAAAAGTAAGATACATGTCGTCGTAGATGAAGAATGAAGTATTCCAAATTCTACAAGAAACGTTGTCACATTCAATAGCGAAAAGAATATATCAAAGTTTGAAAATTCTAGGCATAAGTGAAGAATGAAGTATTCTAAATACAATAAGAAGCACTATATACCTCAATAGGCATGGGAAAATGCCAAAAGTGATAAATATGAAACTTCCAACAGAAGGAATTGATCAAAGCAATACTAGTACTTTATAGCCATTGAATATACAATTTAAAAATCCCAACCCAAACCATGAAAAGTGATTCAAAACCATACTACAAAACACTTCAAGCAAAAAGCCAAATTCTCCAGAAAAATCCTGAAGATAAACGTTGTTCATGAATCATTTCAAGAGTTAAGGGCCCAAACTACCATTTTCCTCCAAAATTTGCAATTGAGTTTTATTTGTTTGACCCTCCATTTTCGGATAACGTCACGAATCCGTAACCAGGACAACATCATGTTCACACATGATAATAAATTGTATAAACATTATAAGTTAAAAATAAACATACGTATTAATGAAAATAAGTGATGTCCCTTTCTAAAGCTGGTTGACAGCTGGGTCTTGGACCTTAAGGTAGCGCTGCATACTCACTTTGATTTATTATGAAGATGATATCGCTCTACGTTAAAGAGCCAAAATAGTTTACAAACATCCATGGCAGGTTGATGGATTTATTATAATGATATCGCTAGTTAGCCAAGTTTAATCAGTTAGGTATTCATTATATAATACTATAAGTTAATAGTTAATAACTGGTTGATATATATTTTTTATTCTTTCTGTCATAGATCTCTATTTAGATATATTTTCTTAAAGGTAAAACATAGATTAAATTTTTTGTAAGAATTTTTCGATTCATATACCTTCTTGAATCTTTATTATATCAAATAATTGAAATAAATCGATAATAATAAATTATTTCAACATTATGTTAAAACTGAACGCAAGTATTATTAAAAGGTTAGGTTAAGATGTAGATTTATTATAATGATATCATTAGTTAAAGAGCCATAATTTAATCAGTTAGGCATTCATTAACACCTAACACTATAAGTTAATAGTTAATAACTGGTTGATGTATATTTTTTATTTTTCTGTCATATATCTCTATTTAGATATATTTTCTTAAAAAAGAGACATAGAGATTAAAATTTTTAGTAAAAACAAATAATATTTTATAATAATTTTTTTTCTTAAATGAAATTGTTTAGTTGAAGATATATTTTCCCCTGCATTCATGTAAAAGAAAAAAGAAAAAGCTTTGCAGATTTGTTCAAACTGAAACATATTGGCAGTTCGATGATGACACAAAAATGTTTTGAAAATGTTAACTTTTTTTCATACATACAAATAAATATTTAAAAGGCTATTTTTAAGAGAATGGACAGAAATTATTCATATGTTTGAAAAAGATACCTCCCAGGCTGGACATGTTGACCACCCGCCCCCTGGACTGCTTCAGCAGCGGGAGGAAAGCCTTGATGACTCGTATCGTCCCGAATAAGTTGACATCCATGGAGTCCTTGAAGTCCTCGATGCTGGAGAAGTCAATAATGGCTCCCTGGTGAATCCCGGCATTGTTGACGACCGCCCAGAATTCTGAATGTATTAAATAAAAGTTGTGTTTATTATATAATATATATATTATTATATATATATATATATATATATATATATATATATATATATATATATATATATATATATATATATATATATATATATATATATATATATATATATATATATATTATATATATATATATATATATATATATATATATATATATATATATATATTATATAGGCTAATATACCATATATATATATGGATTATAATATAAATTTTATATATATATATATAATATATATATATATATATATATATATTATATAGTTATCTTTATATATATATATATACTAGTATTAAGTAAAATGTGTCGTTGGTCCTTTTTGACCACACTTTAGGCTAATTAGACTTTAACGTGGATTCCGAACTATTTTTTTTTTTTTCTAATTCAGCTGGTAATACAGAGACAGTTATCTTTATGCCATAAGCACTACTTTTTAAGCCATTGTTATGCCTTAAGCACTACCCAGGAGGAACGAGTAGCCTGTAGAAAAAGCTACCGACGCGAGTAATACTCCCCCTCCCCCAACTCTCATATTAGATCTAGACTTACGGTTTAAAGTGAATTCGGTTTAAGTGAATTTGCAGGATAACATTAATATTAAAGAGGAATTTAGTGAAGTGTTCATTCAATGATCAAATATAATGGTTTAAAAAAAGTTGAAATTTTATCCAAATTAATATACATTTTATTGGACTGCATACTGATCAAGAAAGAAGTTCTTTCATAACAATTCAAATAATTAAAACTTTGAAGTACACAATATCAAACGAATAATTAAATGACAAAAATTTAACTAGCTATTAAACTTTTTCTTTCAATTTGTATTACGTCGCTTATGTCAGCATATGTGGGTGAGCAGTAGATCTACCTCCCCGTGGTGCACCTGGTAACACTTTTTAGTGGCTAAAAGATCTACAACTTGGCATTATGTCTTCCCCCCCTCACTTTGATACACTTCGAGTGCTACAGTGGAATGCCGGTGGACTGTCTCAATCCAAGCCACAGGAACATGACTACATGCGAAACCATCTTTACAGATTCAAAATTGTTCCTTTCCCGATGTGCACTCTGTGTAGCTCTGGAGAGGCCATGGACTCCACGCATCAACTTCACTGTCCTGCTCTAAGCAAGACTTTTCTCGGAATTGGAGGCTAGAGATAATGAGAGATATGAATGAGAATGATATTGGGAGCTAGAGATAATGAACTCTGTTTCAGCATGTTTTGTTGTATTCTCTGTCCTTCTTTTTTTTTTCGTTGTTCTTTTTATTGCTGTAACTGTTCATAATCTGCCATTGGAAATAAAAAAAAAATGTCTGTATATGCGTCGCGTCGCGTGCCCGTTCCCACCTGGGAACTGGATATTTGTCTTTTCATTGAATATCTGACAGAAGTATAACAGCCAATCATTCAAAGATCAGCTCATGCAAGACGTGAAACCATTTCTTACCACATCCACCCCGTTGTTCCTCACGTACTCCGCAGCTCTTTTCACGCTCTCGTCGCTCCTCACGTCGAGCTCGAGCACCCTGAGTCGCTTCGAGCAGCTCTTTCTCAGGTCGTCGGCCCCGGGGCTGTGGGCGTCGCGGCAGCTGGCGAAGACGTGGTAGCCCTTGGAATCGAGGTGCTTGGCCACGAAATTGCCGATTCCCCTGGCAGCTCCTGAAATGAACAATAAGCAACGATTCATGAAATATATAACTAGGGATTGCAATACCGGTATACCGGGATACCGAATACCGGTATTTGGAGCTATTTGTGCAATTTTGTAATACCGGTATTCACAAGTTTGAATACCATTTTTTCGGTATTTACTAGAAATTTAGAATTCTTATCCTTGAAAGAATTCACATCTGTAAAATTCTTATTCAGAATTCTTATCTGAAAACTAGAAATTCTTATTTGTGAAAACAAGGTTGTAGTTGTGAGGAAGTATAATAGATATTTTTTTTTAAATTGGGGAGTTTATTATTCACATTGTATTTGCATATCATACTTTAGAGTTCAAAATATTTTTCACATTTATTATATATATATATATACTCATAAATAATACCCCATAATAATGAATAAAAATAACTTTAAAGAACATAAAAAAATCAGTTGATAATACCTCGGTTTGGTTTCATTATTTATATGATGAAAAGAATAGGTGGCACAATGTAAAAAATGTTCAAGAGTTATTAAAGTGAATGGAGGAAGTACAAGCGGACTCCATACACATTTAAAAACGAAACATGATACAAATTTGTTAAAGAGGAAAGAATCTAATTGCGATGAAGATGCAAACTTAAGCACAAGCCATCAGTGATTTTAGATTATTTTGAAAAAAAAAAATTTTTGAATGAAATTATAAATAAAATTACAGCATTAGATGGTTTGCCATTTCGAGTGTTTTTTGTGATAATTACATTCTCTGTCAAAACTGGCAAATAAAACAAAAAAATAACCACCTGTGTTTTCTTTCCTTTTCTAAAATTTCTACTACCGGTATTAAAACCGGTATCCCGGTATTAAGATCTAAAAAATACCGAATACCGGTATTGAACTTTTGGTCCGATATTGCAATCCCTATATACAACCTTTGTGAAAGTACATTTGCATTTAATGGGTCATAATTACTTGCATTTTACCTTTTTGTCAAAGTAACAGAGATTATATGTGAAACCTCTAGTAAAGTGAATTCTTGAAATTATTTCATGAATGTATAAATGAAGGGGTAGCAATATAGAATAGATATTTCATATCAACAACCTATCCAATTTAATATAGATATTTCATATTTCAATATCAATATTAAGTTGGATACTTTGTTCATTGTACTATTTACAACAAATGAAAATTCTCTTACTGATGTGGAAAGTTTTAGAAATTAAACAACCAAATTATAACTGCAGCTTAAAAATATATCTGCATGAAAAACAGGGTATGATACACGTTGTTCGAGAAGTTCGGAAACCTGAAATAAATTGATAAAACCAAAAAATAAATGCTTCTGAAAACCTAAAAGAAATTAATAGTAATATCCAGAGAACAACTTTTTAACGAAAAATGTACCTACAGTATATAAACTATGCTATTTCTGTTCGTTAGATGATTAATGCAAGTCAAAGACATATCTAACGATGTATTCTGACAGCATGAAGTAGACAGAAAGAACCCCCATTTAATAGTTATCAAGGTATAGGAATAAAGAAAAACAACTTGGTAGAGTATTCTGTCTTATAAAACAATAATACCGCCATTAATAGAACTCCAAGACTGTTTATAAAAATATAGCCATTAAGTGTGATTGGTTGACGGACTACGATAAAACATTTGTTTACGTATAATACATTTAATGCCGGCTAAAATTAGCAGGGTTGAAATGTGTAGTGCTTCAGTAGAAATGTTCCGAGTGATTTAATATTTCTTGGAAGAAATGTGAGAGAAAATACCCACAGTGTGGAGAATTTATGTAAATTGTTGATTATGAGAAAAAGATTCTTTTAACACTAATGAGTAGGTAGATTGAGTAAAACGTACTGGCAAAAAAAAATGTTTCAGTGAGACCATTTTTAAAAGCTTTCTCTTAAAATCTTTCTTAATGGCTATATAAAAATATTTTTGTTACAGATGGAATTAATTCTGAGCAGTTGATTGATGCTGATCTACTCGCGATGTATTTTGATATTGATATAGAGTTTCAGTGTGTGAATCTATCGATAGTGAATTGGAATTATCTTCTTTTGTCAAATATATTAATTTTGGAGAGTAATGAATGTCAAAGTCGATATAAAATTAATCAACAAGAAGGTTGCTTGTATTAATATTTATTAATTAAGCTATATTGAAAAAAATGACAAGACAGATTTTGTGAAGATTTGTATGAATGAAAACAATTAGGTAATCTTCATATCCATTCATTTATGAATTAGACATTTTTTTCGAAGTTGTGTAAGTAAAAAATTAGCTAGTATTAATGTATATTTAGTTCCTTGTAGAAGGCCTTGAGTTTGATGAAAAGATTATTTTCATTATTGTAGATGCAATTGCTGAAGATGAAGAGATTACAAGAGGAATTTGATCAAAAACTGGGTGCGGAAAGTCGAAAGTAAAATAAATTAATTTGGATGATTCAGTGGTGATAAATTATTGTTTGATTGATAAGATCTTAAATAAGGATTTTAAATGAAAATATTTCGTGCATTAAAATTTAAATAAATTACAGCAAATTTTACATTGTTTATTATTAAGAAGATACAATTTTTACTAGGTTTACAATAAAAAGTAGTATTAAAAGATTCTCTATTGCCTTTAAATTTTAAGGAAGTGAATGTAACATATGGACGGTTTAGTTACCTGCAAAATCTGAATTCAAGTCAGTGTATTCAAGAGTTATTTGTCTATTATTGAAAAGATCATTAAATTCATATTATACGATTATTGATTCACAGTCTAACATGCACATATTTTTGTCAGAAACCTTTTTTTTTACTTTGTCATGGACACAGTCTATAATGGGAATTGGAAACAAAATGTGATTGAAACTATTATTATTGAAATGATGGAATTCGACTTTATAAATAGATGAAGATAAGCCAAACTATTTAATATCATGCCGATGTTTGTTAATTATAATAGTGAAACTACATATTTTATGTTGCAAAAAGAACATTCCAGAAGATAATTGTAGTTGTTGAATTTATATCTGGGGATAGATTGCTATTGGTAATAATAAATTTTAAGCACTGAGAATGATGGCTAAATCATATAATATCGTGTCGGTTTGGTTGATTACAATATTTAAAGTACTGCTTGTTTACCCTACATATTTAATGTTGCAAAGAGAGCATTCCGGTAGATAATTGTAGTTGTTGACTTTAAATCTGAGTATATTGCTATTGATATTAGTAAGTAAGTTAATAAAATGTATGATTGGCAAAATTGTTGTAAATATTAAGAACATAAATTTTAGAATGATATGAATTTAGTTAATATTTTTTGTTTAACTACAAGTGGTGGTTATTTTCATTTTTGTTAGTATGGGTGGAAATAAGGATGAGTTTATATTAAATAACTGCATTTTCTCTGATATCTTGTAAAGGTTTTTCTGACGAAAATTGTAATTAATATCTTGCATTATTATATGTTCGGAACTGCAATTTTAACTTTATGTATAAATAAATTTTTTAAAAAGTGAAATTAGTTGGTGTTTTCAAAATTTAAAATAAGGCAACCTTCTAGTGAGAATATAATATTGTGAGTTTTGTAAATGGTAAAGTGTGCTTGTTGTGCTATTGTTGGTCGCTGGTTGTGTTGAAGGTGAAAGTTTGATGCGTCTCATACCCCTTTATTTATGGGCGATCCATCGAAAACAGTTACGTTGTAAGTTCCAAGGCGGCTGAAAAGCTCTCCGAATTGTTGTGATGATTAGTCATAAGCATCCGTATCGCTATGGCCCAGTTGGAGGGTAAAGCTTAGATTCCTTTGGACTGATGTGTTGTGTATTTTAGATACATGCATGCATAAGCACATACATGCATGCATAAGCACACACACACACACACACACATATATATATATATATATATATATAATATATATTCTCTCTCTATATATATATGTATATACACTCATGTCCATAAATTAAGGATAATTCAGAATCACACAGAAATTGAACTCTAAAATAAAAATTTTACCTGTAGAATTATCACACACATCTTGAAGAAGAATATGCAAATTACAGGAAACCACCAGATGGCGCGGATAGTACGTCACAATGACGAGAGTGTAAGAGAGGGGTATATAAGGAATAGTGGCAAAGAAGTAAAATTGTTCACAAGCGCTTTAAAAGCCTTTCAGTGCAATAACCGCATAGGTATGGCAAAAAGGAAGCATTTGGATGATTTTTTATGTGGTAGAATTATAGGAAGACTGGAATGTGGATGTGCCCAGCTGGAAGTATCCGAGGAACTTGGAATCGCCCAGAGTGTCATCTCCAGGCTTTGGCAACGATTCCAAGATGATGGTAATCTGAGTAGATGTTACAGCACAGGTCACCCCCGAGTTACAACGCCGAATGAGGACCGGTATTTAACAGTTACTGCCAAAAGAAACAGACGGAGCACAGCATCAGACCTTTCTCGTCAGTTCTCTTCAGCTACCGGTAACACAGTTTCATGGCAGACCGTGTACAGACGCTTAGGGCACATTGGTCTATATGCTCGTAGGCCTGTCAGATGTGTTCCACTTACCGCAACTCACTGGCGCCTGCGATTAACCTAGAGAGCATGCATTGGGGACACCGTAACAGTGGTCTTGTGTGATGTTTTCCGACGAGTCCAGGTTTAGTTTGCAGTGTGATTCTCGCCGGACTTCAATATGGAGAGCGCCAGGTACCCGTTACCACCAAAAGAGAACACCATTGAACGACACCGTTACGGTGGTGCAGGATGACTCGTTTGGGGAGGAATTATTCTTGGTTCCAGAACTGGACATGCATGTTCAGAGTGTAACGATGACAGGCCACATCTATCGAGATGTCATTCTGGAACAACATGTACGTTTGTTTCGGGGGCCATGGGTGCTGAATTTCTGTTTATGGATAACAACGCCCGTCTTCACCGTGCAAACATTGCAAACGAATGCCTTCAATTGGATGATATAAGCCGTATGGATTGGCCAGCATACTCACCTGTCTTGAATCCAATAGAGCATGAGTGGGATATGCAAAGCCGAAGAATTGCAGCCGTCAACCCCCTCCCACCTGTCAACGGGAACTTCGGAGGGCATTGCTTGATGAGTGGTGTAATATTCCCCAAGATCAGATTGATAATTTGACACTCAGCATGCCTAGGCGTTGTAAGGCCTGTATTGCATCTTCCGGGAGACATACTCCATATTAACCATCATACTAACCATGCTATACTGTTTTTTGTAAATAGGTTCTTTTTTGAAATTTGCTCCAGGGAGTAAAAACAATTTTTATTAATTATGTCAAACATATAGCATCTTTTTTGCTCTTTACCTTTTGTTTAATAAATAGACTTTACAAATGTCAAATTTGTTTTGCTTCTGTCTCTTTCTTTGGCTGAACTTCATTATCCTTAATTTATGGACATGAGTGTATATATATATAGATATATATATAACACAGCGCTCTGGCTCTCGATGCCATCCCGGCGGTGCCATGGAATGTTTGTGATAATTCAGAATCCACTTTAAGCCGTAGATCCTGGTCTAATATGACTGTAGAGAATTTGGTGTAAATCTGATAATCCTACCCCGTATAAAAACATCTCCTGTCTCGAAATCTGTCAGCAGGCAGACGGTCTTGGCCCCCATGGGCTGTTGCATCACTGATGATGATGATATATAACACAGCGTATCAACAGAGTAATCAAAGGAAAATTAACAAGGAATGAAATAGAAACACAAGTACTTTTCACCACAAAAAACCATAACAATATTCTCAACTTGTAAATTTTCATATGTTTCACAGACAAAGACTAAAATTACAGCAAAACAAATTACCAAAACAATTGCAATACACATAAAACCTGATGTGCCTTACATTCACACCCATCTAAGTGAAAAACTTTTTGAATATTTTTCGAAGCATAAGCTGTAACAATGAAACATATAATCATTAGATAAACACAAATAACAAAAGAATGAAAGGCAATATTATAGCAAATATATAGAATCAGAGTTTATAACTTGTTGTCCAGAAAATCAGTAGAACCTAGAAGAAATAATAAAAATCCGAAACACCATATCTTATTATAACATACAATATATATATTTGTGTGTGTGTGTGTGGTGTCTGCGAGTTATATTATGCATCAGACACATAAAGGTATTTTTTTAATACAAAACTGAAAATATAAATTCCGCCGTAAATGTCTTTAGATTTTAGTTTATATATACATATATTCTTCTTTGTTATATTAAACTATGATTGCTTATTAAAAAGCAATTTCTGACTGATTCGAGGAAATAATTACTTACTGAAAAGGAAATTACAGATCGTTTTAATTATCACTACACATTTAATAGTACAGGGTCTGATGGCCGAGTGACTAGTGCTCTGACGCTCGGTACCAGAGGTTTCGGGTTCGAGTCCCGGCGGTGTAATGGATGTTTGTAGTTGTTCGGAATCCACTTTAAACCATAGTTTTCAGCCTAATAGGATCGGTGTGTTGCGGGAGTAGTGCTACTCGCATCAGTCACCTATTTTCAAGCTGCACCTGCCCCCTGGGTAATGCTAAATGAGTAACAGAGGTGCAGCCCTTGCTTATAGCATAAAGATTAACTGTCTCTGTATTGCCAGCTGCATTAGAAAAAAATTAACAATACACTTGAATTTTAGAAATTTCTAATTGGGTGAATTAATTAGACGAATGAAATGGAATTTACAGGTAATTTGAATTTCAGAATAATAGCTCATGGATGGTGCTGAGCAACGCGTTATGTACAACGTGTGAAATAGAGTTCTTTGGAGGAACATTGAATGTAGTGGTCATCTCCCCATTAAAAGCAATTAATCTGATTTTTAGAGAAGAAATTGAAAGATTTTTTCTTCTGTGATTTTAAATGGCTATCAGGTCAGGATTATTTAGATAAATATCCTATTAGATAAATTCTCAATGCCAGTTATTTGTGTAGTTGTTTACAAAGCTCGAGAGTTGCAACACATTATTTTCATGTCCACTTACTTTGAAAACAATAGAATTATTCTTCAGTTAATTCCAAAAGAACAGCGGAATATTGCGATTATGTTTTTGTTGAAATAAGCAAATTTTCCTTCTAGCGTTTGTTTGATTTCTGAATTTTCTGCAGTATAATTAATGAGTACCTCTATTCTTTCATTATCTCTACAGGGTTATTCCTTTACGTTTTTTTTTATTATATTTTTCTCTGTAATGTTTTATATGTTAGGTTTATATGTAGTTTTCTTTATTTTTTTCTTTCTAATTTACTTTTTATATTCTTATTATTTCCTCATAAATTTGTTATATTTTTTGTGTATAAGTATATTGCAAGTAAACGTGTATATTACGCGAATACTACTTAAGTTATTACATGCGATTACTTACGCTTCGTGCTATACTTGTGTGGCGTGAATAAAATTGGTTAGCAACACTCTCAATAATGTCTTTGGCTTTCAGAATTGCACTTTATCAGCAAGTTAGAAATGATACGGACTGAGTCAGAATGAGTAAGAGAGATTTCTTTGTAGTGAAATTACAAAAGACAAACTCAAAAGGATTACCAGACAGACTAAAAAGATGGCAACGAAGCACAGATTGTGACATGATGATAGACACCTCATCCACATGACGCGGCCTGATGGCCAATTGGCTAGCGCTCTGGCCTTTGGTATCACAGGCTGCGGTTCCATGGATGTTTGGTAGTGGTTCGGAATCCACTTTAAACAGTAGGTCACTGTCTGTTTTAACCCTCGTGTGCACACGAGGACCATACAGCGACAAACCAAAATAAACTAAATCTGCACATGACAGTGTAGTTTCATGAACTTTGTAGTATCCGCCGTGGCGCGAATTTTGTTGAATTCTTTTTAAATTATATATTTATTTCCAATTCTGCAAATTTTTTGCAGCACTCTCTACAAATCTTGGAGTTTCTATATCTGCAGAATCATGGATTTTGTGCACGAATTCCTTTACCTAAACTAAACCATCGATTGTATTTCTACAACAGGGCCACACGTGCAGACTAATTACAATTAATATTTTTCCAGGTTCACTAAATACGTTATTTTGTCCTCGTCCATAATGATTTGTCAACTTCCTATTGGACGCTGACCTCTGGAGCAGGTTGTTCTGGAGTTCTAGTACATTTCGTGAAAAATCGCAGGTGTTCTCATTTATACATTATGTATTGGAATTATATCCTCAATACAGCAAAGTTCGAATAAAAAGAAATCTGGAATGATATTTATCAAATCACATTTCAAGTCTGTTTCACCAGATGCTATCGCAAAGATCTTTTAACAGCAGGGAGAAAGTTTATGTTTGACAAGTTCTTTTTCCTCTTTTAAAACACACATGGATAAAATTACTTGAAAATCAGAGTTTATTTTAAATAAAAGTCAGACAATTTATAATGGTACTACATACCACGTGGCTGGATATGGATCAGCAACACATATTTCATGGATGGTTTTGCAACACATATTTCATGCCAATTTTAAACCACGCATGAATAAAACCACGTGATAATCAATGTTTATTTTAAATAAAAATTTTATAATGAAAATTTCTCATTTCGCATTTTAATTTTAATCAGTTTTTAACAACGTATAGTCTTAGTTATTTTTTTTTATATTATAGTTTCACTTTTTGTGAAACACCATGGACGTCTAATATCATGTTTCGTGATCATCATGTTCACACATGATAAAAAGCACGAATGAATGTCATGAATTTGAATTTAAGATAAATTTCTCAGAGAGAAATGTTTAACGCTAAATTATGAATATTAACATTTTACTTAATGCCATTCTAAATCAAAGAGAATGAAAACATACAAATAATTAAAATTACTTAAATATATAATACATAAAAAAAAAAAAAAAAAAAAAGTACATACAAATATTTCAATAATTTAAAAAATGAAGTAAAGGATATTTAATCAAATAAATGTTTAGAGAATTTTTTAATAATCTAAAAAATATTTCTTGATTTCTTTCATTCATATATTTATGAATCTCATTCGTAGTAAAAATGTAACTGTTAACATAAATAAAAATTTTTATTAGCAAAAATTGATTGTGAGATATTTGACACTGAGTTGCTTATCATGCATACAAAGAAGACTAAAAATATAAGAAATAAAAAAAAAGATAATTTCGGAAAAATAATATTTTCTTTCTTTATATAGTAGCCAAAAAGAAAGAAATTACAGCAAACTATTCTTAAGTTGATAGAAAATAAAAAATTTAACTCATCATTCATTTAATAATTTCATGCTTTATCGGAAATATTACTCTTAAATTATAGAAATTTTCTCATTCATTTTCATTTTATTCGTTTTTTCATTCATCTTCATTTTATTCAATTTATTCATTTAATTTTATTCAATCCATCAGTACATTAAATTTAAATTCAATTACACATTATATAACAAAAAATTCAAGACAATAACTATTTATTCAAAATAAATAAACTGATTAACATTTATAGTATAAAACCCATTATATTATTGATTGTTTGTTTTGAAAATAGATAAATGAAAGTGAAGGCTTTTTGTATTAGTAAATTTTCAAACGACACAGCAATAATTCTAATATGTCAAAATTTTCGTCTGTAAAATATTAATATTTTTTAAAAAATATTAAATAAATTAGTTTTTATGCGGATTTTTTTCTTCCACATTTTTAACGAATCAAAATAAAAACTTTAGACAAGCCAAAGTGACAATAAAAAATAACAACAATAAAATAATAATAAAATAATAATAATAATAAATAATAATAATAAAATAACACAATAAAAGAACATAAATAAACAAGCTATAAAACCTTGTAGATCACGTGCGATCGTTAGTAGATCAATGGATACATACTTAAATTCAAACAAAATTATTGAAATATCACCCACCTGTTATGAGAACTGCTTTATTTTCTGGATTTATTCTTTCACTCAGTAGATAATGTTTAGAAACTCCAAAAGTCAATTTTGCAATAACTGCACACACCAATACATTACCCAGAAAATAATAATAACTTATCAGTACAAATGGTGAAAAGAACGCTAAAATTTTGAGACACAGAGCAATGAATAAAAAATGGGTGAAACCCGCTAAGATATATTTTCCAATCATGAGTAATGGTAAGTGCAACAAAACACAAAATCAGCTACAAAAGAATCCTGCATTTATATCCATGTAGGAAAAAAAAGAAATCTCTATCCAACGTTATGAAGATGTTTATTCCATTCGTCAATTACCCATCCGTAACTTTCATGGTCATATTTACATTTCAGTGCGCAAAATGTTTTTCTGAAATGACTGCGCAGGAAATTGTTGGATGATGTTATCAGTCAGTCTTTCAGCATAGAATTGCAAATTTTCTTTTTCATTTCATTTGCAACAATGTTTACAAATTAATATGCTTTTGTTTATTGCATTATAATTTTGCTTAAGAGATTAATATTCGCGTTAAACGCAAGACAATGCATTGGTTCTCAAAGGGTGCCTGCTAGAAGATTTCCTGGTGCAAACATTTTCCTAAAGGTCTGGGAAATTGTTAGGCGATATTATCAGACAATCTTTTAGCTTAAAATTGCAAATTTTCTTTTTTGATTTAATTTGCAATAATGTTTTAAAAGGAATATCTTTTTTTTTGCTGCATTCAATATAACGTTTTTGATTAAGAGATAAATATTCTAAATTAGCACAAGATAATGCAAGGGTTCAAAGGGTGCCTACTAGAAGATTTCCTGGTAGTTATACCCACTGATCATCTAAATTTAACTGAACAAGAACTAGCGGTTATAGTGGTCCACTGATCATCTAACTTTAACTGAACAAGAACTAGTAGTTATATATACTGATCGTGGACTGAAGATTAAAATTAAGGAATTATCTCTTGAACTTGGCAGAGTGACTAGCGTACTGGCTCTCGATGCAACATGGTCCATGTTCTGGCGTTTCCATAGATGTTTGTAGTATTTCGGAATCCACTTTAAAAAGTAGGTCATGGTCTAATATATGACTGTAGAGATAACAACTTAAACCCGTAAAAGTAAACATTTCCTGTCTCGAAATCTGCCAGTAGGCAGACGGCCTTGGCCCACTATGGGGTTGCTGCGCCCAATGAAGAAGATTAAGGATTATAAGTAAAACTGTGGCTGAAAATGTTAAATTCTATCAGCCAAACAAACAATTATGATAAAATTGAGTTAAAAAAAATCTAAAAATGCATAATTTTTTTACTCGAAAAAAGATTAAAAAATAATACTGTTTTACATATTCTGCGAATATTCAAGAATTTGTTTCAAAATATGTAACTTTTAGCTATACACAAACGACGAATGACGTTGACGTTCGAATCGTGGCATGGATGTTTGTGAGTGGATCGGAATCCACTTTAAGCCTGGGTTCCGGTCTCATATGACCGTTCACAGAGCCCAATCAGACTTCTTCTAACCCACATTCTCCCAAACTGTAAACGAGCAACTCAACTGCAACAATAAATGACAAAAGTGCTTCTAATTTATCTCTGAAACCGAAGACTATTTACCTGATACGAAGAAATGTAAATTATCAGAAGACAGTGCGAAATGGGGGAGATATGATGGAAACTACACTCATGTCCAGAAATTAAGGATAATGAAGTTCAGGCAAAGAAAGACAAAGCAAAACAAATTTGACTTATTTGTAAAGTCTATTTATTAAACAAAGGTAAAGAGCAAAAAAGATGCTATATGTTTGACATAATTAATAAAAATTGCGATTTTTACTCCCTGGAGCAAATTTCAAAAAAAGCACCTATTTACAAAAAACAGTATAACATGGTTAGTATGATGGTTAATATGGAGTATGTCTCCCGGACGATGCAATACAGGCCTTACAACGCCTAGGCATGCTGAGTGCAAATTATCCAATCTGATCTTGGGAATATTGCACCACTCATCAAAGCAATGCCCTCCGAAGTTCCGGTTGACAGGTGGGAGGGGGTTGACGGGCTGCAATTCGTCGGCCAAGCATATCCCACACATGCTCTATTGGATTCAAAACCGGTGAGTAAGCTGGCCAATCCATACGGGTAATATCTCTCAATTGAAGGTATTCGTCTACAACGTTTGCACGGTGAGGACGGGCGTTGTCATCCATGAATTTAGCACCCATGGCGCCCCGAAACAAACGTACATGTTGTACCAGAATGCCATCCCGATAGATGTGTCCTGTCATCGTTACACTCTGAACATGCAGGTCAGATCTGGAACCAAGAATAATTCCTCCCCAAACGAGCCATCCTGCTCCACCGTAACGGTGTCGTTCAATTGGTTCTCTTGGTGGTAACGGGTACCTGGCGCTCTACATATGAAAGTCCGGCGAGAATCAGACTGCAAACTAAACATCACACCAGACCATTGTTGCGGTGTCCACAATGCATGTTCTCTACTCAGGTTAATCACAGGCAACAGTGAGTTGCGGTAAGTGGAACACATCTGACAGGCCTACGAGCATATAGACCAATGTGCCTAAGCGTCTGTACACGGTCTGCCATGAAACTGTGTTACCGGTAGCTGAAGAGAGCTGACGAGACAGGTCTGATGCTGTGCTCCGTCTGTTTCTTTTGGTAGTAACTGCTAAATACCGGTCCTCATTCGGCGTTGTAACTCGGGGCGACCTGTGCTGTAACATCTACTCACATTACCATCATCTTGTAATCGTTGCCAAAGCCTGGAGATGACACTCTGGGCGATTCCATGTTTCTCGGATACTTCCAGCTGGGTACGTCCACATTCCAGTCGTCCGATAATTCTACTACGTAAAAATTATCCAAATGCTTCCTTTGTGCCATAACTATGCGGTTATTGCACTGAAAGCTTTTAAAGCACTTGTGAACAATTTTACTTCTTTGCCACCATTCCTTATATACCCCTCTCTTACACTCTCGTCATTGTGACGTACTATCCGCGCCATCTGGTGGTTTCCTGTAATTTACATATTCTTCTTCAAGATGTGTGTGACAATTCTATAGGTGAAATTTTTATTTTAGAGTTCAATTTCTCTGTGATTCTGAATTATCCTTAATTTATGGACATGAGTGTATTTAGCATTTTGGATTCACTTAAACAGAAAATAAAGAAGAACCAAATGGATTATGTGTTGAATACTAAAAAGTTGTTAGTAAATTTCAGCCAAACTAAAAAAGACATTAGGATTTTTAATTGTTTGTATCCCAATAATAGGGCTATTGAATATTTTCAATGTAAACCTAAACGTCTAATAAGGGAGAAGAATGCGATTTCTCTATATGATAAAGAGCATTTTTTGAGATTCTTTTGAATTAGTTATCGAATTGATAGGGTTACCGAAGCATATACTATTGCTGAAAAATTAATAAAACTTTATCTTATAGATGGAATTTCTTGCAAACTTGGAGATAATATCGATAGAGACATTATTACCATTAAATAATTACCTAATACGACAGTGGCAAAACGAATACAAGAAATGGCGCAATTCTGTGAACTTGAACTTTGGTGTCGATTAAAATCTGCTTCTCGTCATTTTATGTTGCAATTAGATGAATCTAGGGATCTGATGGCCGAGCGGCTACCGCTCTGGTGCTCGATACCACACATTCGAGTTCGAATTCTGGTGGTTCCATGAATGTTTGTAGTGGTTCGGAGTCCATTTTAACCCGTAGGACCCAGTCTCCTATCACCGTAGAGCGCCACAGAGCCCAATCTGATTCCTCTCACCCCCATCATTCCCAAACTGTAAAGAGGCAAGTAAGCTCTAGGCACAGTGATGTGGTGTGGTGTAGTAGTAGTAAAAGTAAAAAAAAAATTAAAGGCTAAGTAAATATGACCGTAGCGCTCTACGGCCACAAACCAATCTACCAACGATCAATCTCCCATAATTAGATTTTAAATACGTTCCATTTCGGGGTCAAATATTTTCATTAATAGAAGATCCTCCATTTCGTCGCTTTCGAGATTCAGTAAGTATTGCAAGCAGCGACTAGCTGACTATGCAAGTAGCTGACAAGGTATGCATTTTTTTTATCTGCAAATCGGGTCTTCTGACGAATGCATGCGTATTAGCACCATATAGAGAATAAAGAAAATCTATGGCCAATTAACTATCGCTCTGGCCTTTGATGTTCGAATCCTGCCATGGATGTTTAATAATGGTTCGGAATCTGCGCTAATCTGCAGGTCCCGGTCTAATTAGCCTAAAGTGTGCAAGAAATGACCGTAGAGAGACAAACCAATCTACCAACGATGAATCTTTCATAATTAGATTTTAAATAGGTTTCATTTTGGGATTAAATATTTTTATTAATAGAAAATCCTCAATTTCGTCACTTTTGAGACTCATTAAGTATTGCAGGTAGCGACCATCTGACTATACAACTAGATGGCAATCAACCAGTTGATTATGCAACTAGCTGACAAGCAACCAACTGATTATGCAACTAGCTGACAAAGTATGGAATTTTTTTTAATTGCAAATTGGGTCTTCCGACGAACGCATGCGCATTGACACCATACAACGTATAAAGGAAAATCGATGGAGGAGATTTCCATTACGTAAATATTATATAATTCGTAGTTAGATAAAAAATCAATAGACGAGACAAAAAATCAATACATACTTAACAGCCCTTCCTGTTCAATTAATTTATAATGAAAAAGGGGAAAAAAAGAAGAAATTTTTCCTATGACGCCAGTGAAGAAAACGTTATACAAAGGTTTCTTATCAGCAGTTCTTGATTATAGGAAATTATGTTAACTTAGAAGGGGTAAAATGTCTTCCTTTTGTTTCGTTTGCAAGCAATTCTAAAATTCCTCATTTTATTTATCTCAATCTGTTGATTTTATCTTTTATTACAATCAGCAGCATCCTTTAAAGATAAAATGTTTTGCCAATTATTTTCAATCATTGTTGTAGATTTATTTCAGAACAATATTTAAAATAATTTATTTGGTATTTTGTCTATGACAATTAGGACAACAACGTTCCTTCTACTGTGCTTATAAATTTCGATTTTTCTTTGTATCTGAAAGATGCATTGTCTATTATCATAGGAAAGAATAGACTTTTAAGCAATTATTCATATTGCTTTGATAATTTTTTTAAACAATAGGAACTTGCAAATTCTTTTAAATTGCATTTTTGTATTTAAAATTGATTATAATATAAAATTCAGGAGGTATTATTAAAAATATTTGAGATTATTGACAGGTGTTATTAAATCATTTCAGTAAAATTTAAATTACATAAAATAACAAGCTCGAATAACATTGTTCGGAGAAAATTGCGTTTAAAATAAAAAATTAACAGATTACTAAATAAATTTAGATTCATGTACAATAATTTTTCTTGCTTTGAAACATTGTTTCATAGTTCCTTTGATATACATATTATAATTTTTTTAAAAAATTAGAATATTTTGCTCTGAGAAATCGCCATTTATAGAAGTATTGGAAGGAGATTTCTGATTTGTTTACGCCAGGGGTGGCCAACCTTGGGTCACTTTGGAAATGCAACCTAACTCCGCGAGCCGCTTGTAAAATTATATATTCCCCTATTAGATTCAAACCCACTATAGACATTTTTTGAAGTGAAAAATTGAAACATAAAATATAGGTTGTTTGTTTTACTATATTATTTCATGTAAACATAGATACTGTAATAATAATGATACTAAACGGACATTGTAAAAGAAATATACAACGCTAAAAATGAAGTATAAAAAATATATAGATATAAACGAAATAAAAAATATATAGATATAAATGAAATAAAAAAATGAAATCATTAAAAAATATTTATTTTACTAGTGCGATGAGTGTTTCTCCACTCTTTCTCTTAGCTTTTGCAAATCGATCTCAATTTGGTATTTGCACATCGCAATTGGTGTTGCAGGCTAGAGTTCGTTATGTTTTGGTCAATTTCATTTCAGAAAAAAAAACAATTCGCAGGTGTAATTTGAACCAAAAGTGCTAACAACTTCAACTAACAGTCTGGTTTTTGCTATCAACAATCATCTGTGCGTGTCTATGAATGGTTACTGTGTCACTGAGGTTATTTAAAGGGAAACATGAACGTTATATTAGATGTTCCAAGATGCGCGCATCATGAGTTCGCAGAATATAATATAATTATTCTGCGAACTCATAACTTTAAACTCACAAATAAAACAGGCAATATCTGTCATATATTCGCAAGAATATTATTTTAATTAATTTTTTCCCATAATTTCGACAGTAAATTTTAAATACTTGAATGCGCACATAATGTATTTTTGTTAATACATTTGCTTTGACTATTTTGGTCATTATAAAATAAATATATTTTATAAAAATGCGCTAATTCTCACGGGCCGGAAAAATGTTAAAAGCTAATCGCGTGTTGGCCACCCCCTGATCTACGATCATGTTAGACAGGAACCTACGGTTTAAAGTGAATTCAAACATCCATGACACCACTGGGAATCGAACCCTGTGTAAATTATGATTTTTATTGACACTTTGAAGTGGATTTTTAATCACGTCTTGGGACTCTTGTTTGTGAAAGTAATCTCTGATAATGATTTTTAGTTGTAAAATATGCTCCTGAATTTTGCCTTTAACATCTTTATTCAAATTTTCTTCATTTTCATTTCGAAAATCACTTGGCATTTTAAAGCATAGCGTATTAATTTTTTTGCAAAAGATTCCCACAAAACTGATTTTAAAATTAAAGCATTGATTTTATGGTTCAGTTTAATAATACTTACTTCAAAGCCTTGAAGAGATTTATGAAATTCATTTTAAATGTTGTATATCTGTGGAATACATCAATAGCTGTAGCCATATTTCATCATTTAAATATTTCAGCATGTTTATGTTTACGATTATTAAAAAAACTTATTTCATCTTTTAATACAAAAAATAGATTTAAGTTTTTACTATGCGGTAACCATCGCAACAAAAGTTTTTTTCACATGCACCTACAACGTTTTATATTTGCTAGATAGTTATTCGCATAATAAGTAATTTCTTTTTTTTTATAAAATTAATCACCTGTACCGCTTTATTCATAAAGTTCTACAGTATTTTTGACATTCGATTTCATTAACGGATGATGTTGAAGACAATAATGAGAATGTTCAATATGTGGAGTTATTACAATAATTCTTGATATAGCTCTTTTTCTCGGCTTATTGGCACCATCAGTGAAAATATGTGAGCATAAATCCTCTCTTAGTTCATGTTTTTGCATGTATGAATTAATAAGTTTAAAAACTAATAGTTCTTCCTACAATTGGTTTACAAAAAAACATTGAAGAATTAAAAACGTAACGAACCAATTCAATCAAAATAGTTAAGCCAGCTACATCTGCCGATTCATCTAATTACTACTACTACTACCACACCACATCACTGTGACTAAAGCTGAGTTGTTCCTTTACAGTTTGGGAATGATGTGGGTGAGAAGAAGTCAGATTGGGCTCTGTGACGCTTTTACAGTCATATGATGCTGGGACCTACGGCTTAAAGCGGACACCGAACCACTACAAACGTCCTTGGAACCGAAATCTGTGTATTCGAACCCGAAATCTGTGGTACCAAGCCCCAGAGTGGTAGCCGCTCGGCCATCAGGCCCCTAAATTCTTCTAATTGCAACATAAAATGACGAGAAGTAGATTTTAATCGACACTAAAGTTCAAATTCATGGAATTGTGCCATTTCTTTTATTCGCCTTGCCACTGTAGTATGAGAAAATGGCATGCTATTAATGTCATTAGTGAAATTATCTCCATGTTTGCAAGAAATTCCATCTATAAGACAAAGTTTTATTAATTTTTCAGGAATAGTATATGCTTTGGCCGCCGTATCGATTTGATAATTAATTCCAAAGGAACCTCAAGAAACGCTTTGTTATCGTATAGAGAAATCGCATTCTTTTTCCTTATTAGACGTTTATGTTTACGTTGAAAATATTCAATAGCCTTATTACGGAGATAAATACGATTAAATTCCTAATGTCCTTTTAGTTTGGCTGGAATTTACTAACAACGTTTTAGTATTCAACACATAATTCATTTGGTTCTTCTTTATATCCTGTCCAAGTAAACCCAAAATGCTAAATAGTTTCCTTCATATATACCCTTCTTCGTACTGTCTTCTGATAATTTACATTTCTTCTACATAAGGTAAATGTTCTTCAGTTTCAAAAGATGAATTTGAAGCACTTTTGTCGTTTATTGTTGTTGCTATGGCTGTGTTATAGTCAATTCTTTTTAATTGTCCAGTTTTTAACCAGAAATTCATCGATAATTGGTTTATTAAACTCATATAGATTTTATAGTTTTAAATTAGAAATAATTACAAAAAGGCTTACATCGAACACTTTTATAACGAGAAAAAATAATTAACACAGATTTGCAGAACAAATAACAGCCAAATTTAAAAAAATCCAAAATCCAAATTTACAAAGTTGGTTGGTAATTCATTCTGATTGTCCAATGAACTCGCACATAAATGATAGTTTGCATCTGATCAATGTTCCGCTCAAAGCTGCTTCAAGAGAAACGTCATCATTCCCCCTATTACAATCTGCTGGAAAATAGGTTGACTGAAGCTCCAATCCAGTTTGCCAACCCTCCCTTTTCTTAGAAAAAAAAAACTTATAATAAAGACTTAGTAAAAAAAGAGAGATATTTAATTTCTAATATTTTTTTCTCAAATTCTTTTGTGCGATAATTAGTTTTATTTTTATGGCATCAGTAAGTAACTCCTGATACGATAAAAAAAATCGATACAATTCGATTTTTTAATTCTAAATTTTATTTATTTTTTCCCTTTTCGGATCATTTTCATTTTATTAACAAATTTATTTCAAACAATTTATTTGTTTATTTATGTAAATTAAAATTTTTATATACCTAACAGCAATTAATTAAGCTGCCTACTATAAGCCATTATAAATTTAGAATAATTTGCAAGAATTTTTGTATCGGTTTAAAAAATATTCCGTAGAGATTTTAAATAATAACAATATAAAACTAATTCATAATTATTATTTTATATTAATTATTTTGATTTAAGGAACAAAAGATTTAGAAATTCTATTTACCGTTTTCTATGCATGAAAAACGAACACATAAATGATACTTATCGAAAAAAAAAAAAATCTCCTTTGGGATTTTTTTCTGATAAAATGTTTAATGATATATTTTATTTAACAATACTTAGTATTTTTGAATAAAACTGTTTTTTTAACATTAAAGAATTGCTTATTTAATGAAATTTAAGGATGCATCCAAAAACGATTGAGTTGACAGATTTGTCTTCTCGATTGTAAAAAATATGTCTACTGATTTTCAAAATGTTGATGTGAGCAGTCGTTTTTAGAAGTTTCAAACATTAAAACAGATTAATTATCTACAAAAAAATTCTTTATACACTTTTGTATAGTTAAAATTTCTTTTTTTTTCTTTTGATTGTTGGGTAGTGTCCTTTGTTTGATCTTCCAATGACAGTCTAAGCATCCATCTTTTAATATTTGTTGTGTCTTATTCGACTTGGTAGACAGCAACATTTAGGCCAACTCAATAGTGCATGTGGTATCATGGAAGGAAGGAAAGGGGGAGGAGCAACTTCTGTTGTGATGGAACACCCTTAAGCAGAAGTCTGACTTGGTTCCGTGTTACGCAGTAGGGTTGTCAGATCTATGTTATTGCTTCTACGCCCAACACGCTGCAGTCGTATTAGATCGAGACGTACAGCTTAAGGTGGATTCCGATCCACTGCAAGCATCCATGCCACCGCTAGAACATGAACAAGAAGACTGTGGCTCTGAGGCACAGTCCCTCCGCCATCAGGCCCTCTTTTTAATATTTGACTGTATCTAACGATTATTAGTTTCTTTGCTGCAGGTTCGACTAACAATTTTTTCTTTGTTTTCGTCTATTTTGAGAAACCGAGTGTGAGATACTTCACATTATTTGTATTGTGAATGCTATAATGGGTTTTTTATTCAGTTAGTTTACTAAACAGTAGTTGATACTGATTTGCAAAATGGTCGTTTTCTAGCTCACACCTTGCCAGTTCTCCTCTGATTTCTGTGCTGATTATATATATATATATATATATATATATATATATATATATATATATATATATATATATATATATATATATATATATATGTATATATATATATATATATATATATATATATATATACTCTACTGTTAATAAAATGCTCATTTGACATAGGATATTTAAAAACATGTGCAGGTTACAGCTCTTGTACGTAATTCATTGCAAGAACAATTAAATGCCTGATAAGGCCTGATGACCAGTGACTAGCTCTCGGGGCCACAGGGTTAGAGTTCCGGCTGGCCATTGATGTTTGTAGTGGTTCAGAATGCATTTTAAGCCATAATTCCTGGTGTAATATGACTATTGGGAATACGGCTGACCAACCTACCCAGTAAAAAATAAACGCCATGAAACCAAGTCAGACTTCTACTTACGGGTGTTTCATCACAGCAGAAGATGCACTCCTTTTCTTTCTGCCTTTAGACCTCACGGGTTCTTGGACTTGGTCTAGATGTTGCTGCCTATCAAGTGGGAGAAAAAACAACAGATGTCTTATATTTTTTTCGTATCTTTGATTATCAGTAATTGTCTGACAAAATTTAAAGTCAAGGTATTTTATATTCCTGAAATTCTCTTAATAGGGCTCCGATAAAATAATACATTAACGGGAGCCTAAACAAATTATTGAATTAATATTGATCATTTTATTGTCTTTGTGGAACGAGTCGAATAAGTAATACACCACGTTAAAGAGAATTACAGGATTTGTAGATAAACTTATTCAGTCTATAATTCGCTGGTGACACCGTTAATTAATTTTATTTTTATATATAAACACAAAATTTTAAAGAGTTAAAAAAATGAATACAAGCGTAAAATGACTATTCTATTGCGAAATTTAGGAAGAGGTTTTACAAAGATCGTTATTGCCGTCGTATCTTTTCTAAAGATAAAATCAAACTAACATTTACTATAAAAACTAACTAAAATATTCCATTATATTGTAGAATTAAAATTATATTTATCAGAGGAAGAATAATAGTTTATTGATAAGACAATACTGCTACAGAATTACAATATAAGCTTTTCGAAGTAGCAATTTTCCTTATGGATAACAATGGCATTATAATTGCTGTAACAAAGCCTTACTCCTCAAGGTTGTTGATCACTAATGCACGTGTAAAGGCCCTCTAAGGAGTTTCTTCTAGTCATACTGCATGCTCGAACTCACTTGAGCCTGCAGAGAAGGCCCTTAAGAGTGCCTTATTTTCCTTTTTCAATTCCTTCTATTAGCTCACAATCTCCCTATATATATCTTGTTCAAATTTTCAATCGTTCATAAAATACTTTTGATTCATCCACTCAAGTTCAAATGCAATTTTTTTGAATTTGTAGTGGATTACACTGGATGTTATACAGTTTTTTTCAAATATTATTAATCCAGTAATTAAAATTAATTAATTAATTATAGTTTTTTTTTTTTAGATTTAAGTTGCATATATCTACCAATAGATGGCGCCAGATAGACTTAAAAATGAATGAAAATTATTTATAAAGGACTTTCTGCGATATAGTGAAAAAAGGTAGGAAATGACTTACATTTTTTTTTATATATATTACTTGTTTTTATGTAGTTCTGCATTGGACGGTGACGCAAACATTTTGCGAGTCCGTTTCTTATGATTGATATTTGCACAAATGTATCACACCTTTCTGCAAACTCTTCACACCTTATATGGCAGTATATACATGTAATTGATGTTGGGACACAAATATGACTCCGCCTTTTTTATATACGTCATTACTTCTACTACTTGTATTTGTTAAATGTCATAACACATATATTTGACAAATATTACGGTAAGCTTCCATATTTTAGTATAAGACATGTGTAATAACAGCAGTTAAGTATAAATTTAACTGGATTCATCATCATCATAAGCGGCGCAACAGTAACATGGTGGGCTAAGGCCGTCTGCCTGCTGGCAGATTTCGAGACAGAAGATGTTGTCTTTTACGGGATAGTGTTGTCAACCCTACGCCTAAAGGAGCCTACGGTTTAAAAGTAGATTCGAACCACTATAAAAATCCATGGCATTGGCGTGGCTCGAACCCGAAACCTGTGTCACTGATCCTCAGAGCGCTGGCCACTTGGCTAGCAGGCCCCTTTAACTGGATTAAAACTCCAAATTCTAAACATTTGGAGTGATTTTTTCTCATTTGTTTTTTGTCCATAAAATTGTAAATTGCTCCAGCAATTTCTATCCATCATTTCACTTCCTTATGCTGCTAATTACCAGGATCTCTTGCAACGCGCAATAATTTACCCTACTCAGATACATCACGTATTCAAGTCGGTGATCGCAGTGTGTTGGCCAATCACTACCTAAATGGTCACACTATCGTAAACAGTCGTAAGGTTCTGTGACTTTCACTCGTAAAGTTTATATATAAAACTAGCTGAACTGCCAAATTGCTTTTATTCGGTCCTCTACCTTACCCACTATAAGTGGAAGGTTATTTTGTTTTCTAGATGATTTTTGACTTGGATCCAGTCATCTAGTGAACGGTAATCACAAGGTTTATAATATCCTAATGATAAGATTTTCTTGATAAAACTGCCTTTAGAATGTTTTAATTTTTTGCGTTTGGGATATTTATAAGTATATTTTTTTCTTGATGGGCTTCATTTAATACTTTCCAGAAAATAGATAAAATATGCAAAGCTATATTCACATTCGAACACTTGTTTATTACAGTACTTCAAATAACTTTTGCACAGTTAGGTAACTAAGATGCCCAGTTTTTGGGTTTGTAATTGACGTTGGCGCCAGATTGGCTTTTTCACAGTTGTTGAAAACGCACATAATAATTTATATGTTTTGCTAACTATTATGTAAAATATCCGCGAAAGAACAGCAATGAATTTCGACTTTTTTGTTAAATTTTTAATTCTAAAGCAATTTTTATAGAAAACATCAATTTTTAGAAAGTTTTTGTATTTATATTAGTGCCACCAATACATGCATCAATTTGGAAATTCTTAATATATAGAGAAAATTCCCATCAGACAGCCTGATTATTGATCCGAGATGCTTTACACATATTATCATAATCGCACTTAAGGATTTGAACCTCAATCCACCTGCACACTAATAACTGTAAACTATCATGCTGGTGAAAACCCCGGAAAATTTCAACCTTATAAAGAAAACTTGTTTTTGGGATAAGATATAACAAGTAATATAATTATGATTCGGTAACATTTAATGATAATATTAAGACGTCTATAAGATTATTTCTAAAGCAATTTTTTATTCAAAAGAAAAATAATGAAATTATTTTAAAACAAATGTCTGAGCGTAAAATGTGACAAAATAGGAAGAAGATTAATTTAAACAAGTAATATGAAAAAAAAAATTAAGGTCAATTCCTATTTTTTCCCCTATATTGCAGAAAGTCCTTTATAAATAATTTTCATTCATTTTTTAAGTTTATTTGACGCCATCTATTAGCAGATATATGCAACTTAAAACTAAAATAAATAAATAAAAGGAATTAATTAAATTTAATTACTGAATTAATATTTTAGAAAACTGTATTAACATCAAGTGTCATCCACTACAAGTTCAAAAGAAATGTATTTGAACTTGAGTGGATGAATAAAAAGTGTATTATGAACGATTGACAATTTGAACAAGATATATATAGGGAGAGTGTGAGCTAATAGAAGGAATTGAAAAAGATTATCCTGAGACTTCATAAGATAGCTATAAAATAACGATGATTGCAGCACATTTAAAAAAATTATAAGGTAAATAGGAACTGCATAACTTTCAACTGTCAATGGACGTACCGATTAAGGAGTACCAATGGTGACAGACCCCCTTAAGCTCCTCATCATAATTCATATATATATATTTACAAATTAATAATTGGTTGCTTAAAATGTTAGTATGTGATAAAAAATAAAATTTTTAAAAATTAAAAATGGTATTCTAAAAAATTGAAAATATAATAATAAATATAAGTAAGATAAAAAAAATTAAAATTAAAATTAAAAGAATTTAAGTTAAAATTCTATACAATGAGGGACCAGTTTTCGATGCCGTAAAATTATTGAATATGATTAAAAATTGAGATTGTGGTTCGTAACGATGAATATGAAAATAGAAAACATTAATACCCCCAACCCTTCAAAAAAAAAAGAACGATCTCAGAACAAAAATGCTGGTATTTTTATTTTTATTTTTATTATTATTTTTTATTTATTTTTCATCGTTTGATATTTTTTATCTTGTTTGATATCTTTTATTTTACTAAATAAAAGGGGGTAAAAAAAAAAAAAAAAAAAACCTAACTGTGTCACTGTTCGGTAAAAAGAATTACGGAGACCCGGTGGTCAAGAATTTTCAAAAAACTGAATTTCTTTTTCAATATTTTGAATATATAATTTTTTAAGAATATACTGTTACATTTTTTGTAATGATATAGGAGATATTCTAAATTCTGCAGCCCATTTAGCTGAGAATATGCTTACTTACCCCATATTGAGGATATCTTAAACTTTAAACTTCAAATTTAATGTAGGGCCTGAATGGCTCGCCTGAATGGCCCTGAATTTGCTCGGTACCACAGGTTTCGGGTTCGAGTCCCGGTGGTGCCATGGCTGTTTGCAGTGGTTCGGAATCCCCTTTAAACTGTAGGTCCCGGTCTGTTTAGCCTAACGTGTGCACAAGATGACCGTAGAGCGAAAAATTAAACTTCAAACTCATTTATTTCGAAACTACTTTTTTTTTTTCCGCAAGGTGTAAGCAAAAAAAAAAAAAGAAGAAAAACACCCTACTCCGCCGATTCGTCTCAAATTTTATTATGTTATTCATTACGCCATTACCTATCGCTGGAACTAAAAAAAGGTTTTACATTAAATACTTATTTTTTACATATTTTTAACCCCTTTTATTTAGTAAAAAATAAAAGGATAGTCAATAATGATCAAACAATGGAAACAAAATAAATAAAAAATACAAAAAATAATGAAAAAAAAAAAAAAAGTCTATATTTACACTCAAGAGCCAAAACATTATGGCCACCTGTCAATAACGAGTTGGCCCCCTTTGGTGCCCAACACAGCTTCAACCCGTCTTGGCATGGATTAATACCACCACTTAATACCAGTTAAATACCACTTCCACCTGATGCCGTGCCTTCCTCGTCATCCAGGCGAGTTCATTGCAAAAATGTAGGGGTGGTCATAATGTTTTGGCTCTTGAGTGTATATAGGAGCATAGTCCATATTTATGAGGGAAACTTCAGCGACACCACTTAACTATAAAAGACATTTTTTTAATTATAATTTTTGTATACAATTGAAGTGATATAATATATCTATAAAGTTTGAATGACATTGTTCATTGCTTTAAATTTAAAAAAAAAAATTCTGAAAACTCTCTGAATTCACGGGCGCTGAACCACCTACGGTCCCCCTTAAGGTTCCCAACGTTGCTGAATTGCGAAAGGATTCGAACCTTCGATCAGAAAGGGACTCGATAAAAAATGTCCCACATAGAAAATATGTAAATCAAAACTTCATTATGTAGCTGGAAATTAATTTTCTAAGCAAGGAAAAATTGAGTGGACACACCATAAACTTTTTACATGTTTTATTTGCATATATAGATTCCAAAATGTGCATTTAAAACTATTCATCGTAGTCAAATACGCAGATTTTCTTGTGGAGAACTGGTTCAAAATCACTTCCGTCACTTGAAGAGGCAACTTAATAAAATTCTCGATAATGGGATGATATAATATAGGGTGGGGCATCTGTTTAATTCTTTTTTGATTTGTATGTTATTTTGACATCCTTGAGTTGTTGTTCTTTTAAAATACAGTTTTTTAATTAATTTCGACTCATAATATGCATTTGAGGAAATTTTTCTTACATACCTCAAAAAAGGGTCCTGAATGCCGAGTGGCTAGCGCTCTGGCGCTCGGTACCATAGGGGTTCGAGTCAAGGCGGTGCCATGGTTGTTTGTAGTGGTTCGAATCCCCTTTAAATCGTGGGTCCCGGTCTCATATGGCTGTGTCATATGTCACAGAGCAAAAGTCAAACTTCTACCTGCAGGTGCTTCATCACAACAGAAGCTGCTTCCTTCCCCTTCAACCATGAGTCCATACGGGTTCGTGGGCTTGGTCTAGATCAGATATTTACCAAGTGGGATAAGTAACAACATAACAACACAAAAAAGGATCGCATCAAATAAATTTGAATTATTGTTGTTGTGACTAATCCTCAGTGTGCAGCAGGGTGAGTATTGACGGGATACTGCTACTCAGGGCGACTGCTATGAGTAGGCTACACATGAATGAAGGAAAAAGGGACGGAGCACCCATAGGTAGAATCTGACTTGGCTCCATATGGCTGAAGAAGAAGGACAGTGCCTTCTGGGAGGACTTTTAGGGAGGAACTACGCTGCATTTGCATATCGTATGGGAGGAAACCCGGAAGAAGAAGAAGATCCCACAATGTGCATTTAAAAACTATTCATTTTAGTCAAGTACCTGGATTTTCTTGTGTAGTGCTGGTTCAAAATCACTTTCGTCTCTCGCAACTAATAACATTCATGGTCATGGGATGATATAACATCGGTGGGCCATCTGTTGGAATCTTTCTTATTGTCATGTTTCTTGACAGCTTTGTGCTGTTTTCTTTTTAAATAACATTTGGAATAATGGAATTTATATATATATATTGTACAAAAATCGCACAAAAATAAAACCGCATAAAAACAAGCTTGAATGTACATATATACTTTTACTACTTAGACAGCTGTATAAGCTGTGTGTTTACATAGACAGCTGTCTCAGATGCCTTAAAGAAAGCGCTGCACCGACGTTACTCACTTAGCAAGCACCGACGTTACTCACACGGACGCAGAGTAACAAAACCTCCGCAACGTTCCACGATCATGTTACACCGGGACATATGGTTTAAAATGGATTCCGTACTACTACAAATATCCATGGAATCGCCGGGACCGAACTCGAAACCTGTGGTACCGTGCGCCAGAGGGTTATCCACTCGGCCATTAGGCCCCACTTATAGTATTTAAATTCCCAGAAATATTTATCTGCGTTATTTTAAACAACCTTGCTATATTTTTGCTAAGTATTGAGGAAAGTTGATTTTATTCTTTAGCTTCTCTTTTAAACGCGCTATTGGCCTTCACACAAATATAGCAACATTTATATATATATATATATATATATATATATATATATATATATATATATATATATATATATATATATATATATATATATATTATATATATATATATATATATATATATATATATATATATATATATATATATATATATGTATATATATATATATATATATATATATATATATATATAAAATATATATATGCATATAAATATATATATACATATATATATATATATATATATATGTATATATATATATATATATATATGTATGTATATATATATTTATTATTTATATATTATATTATATATATATATATATAAAATATATATATGCATATAAATATATATATACATATATATATATATATATATATATATATATATATATATATATATATATATATATATATATATATATATATGTGTATATATATATATATTTATATATATATATATATATATATATATGCTCCACGCAGTTGAGAAATCCTTACAATCTGTGACAGACTCTTCAACTCTTAAAGGAAAGCAATGCATTTTTAATGTTGTTAAGATTAATATCTTATTTTAGTTCTTTTATTGTTGTTATCGCTTAAGATCTCGTAATGGTTGCATCACAAAGGGAAAAATAAAGAGCCTTTAGAACTATTTTGGTGAATATTCCTTGTGCAATTATCATCTTTATCATTACCGCGGATGACAATCGCTGATGAGGTTTTTCATTCAGCATATAAGACTTTATTTATGTTTAATGCTAATCACAAGTTTTTGAGAATTTCGAGAGAAGCACTGTTGTTCATTTTTCAGTGCTTCCCATAGGATGTTGCTCCTGTTGCTTTCAACTTTGGTTCTTTTGGCAGTGAGTGGCTTCGTTGCCTTCCTCGTCAGTTATTCGCTATGGAGAAGAAAAGTTTATCTGACATTACCTGGATCCAAACCTCGTTTTTACAATGTTTTAGGAGATTTCGTGAAATTTAGCCCGTTAGATAGATCGAGTTTCAATGAGAGCATGGACTATAGTGAGTACCGCAAAATTTTTGATTCTTTAAATTGCTTTATTTAAGACAAATTTAGGACGTTAAATGAAACAAGTAATATAAAAAAAAAAATTTAAATCAATTCCTACTATATTGCAGAAAGTCCTTTATAAATAATTTTTATTAATTTTTTTAAGTTTATCTGGCGCCATCTATTGGTAGATATATGCAACTTAAATCCAAAAAAACTAAAATTAATTAATTAAATTTAATTACTGAATTAATATTTGAAAAAAACTGTATTAACATCCAGTGTCATCCACTACAAGTTAAAAAAAAATGTATTTGAACTTGAGTCGATGAATAAAAAGTATTTTATGAACGATTGAAAATGTGAACAAGATATATAAAGGGGGAGTGTGAGCTAATAGAAGGAATTGAATAATTGCTTTATTTAAGAAAAATTTATAACATTAAATGATAAAAACACCAGTTTTTTTCAGCAACAGAAATACTTCATTTATAAATCCTGAAATTATAACCGAATTATTTAGCTTATTTTGAAAACAAATGGTTTGATAAAAAAAAATTTACGAATTTAATGTAAAAGTGTTTATTTTCAGATGCATTTAAAATAAAGGATAAAATGAGACATTTTTTCTAAAAATTGTAAAATTTAAAATAATAATAATTTTTATCTTATTAGCTTCTAACTGCACAACATTTGATGCTACAAGCAAGAGAAATGAATTGGATTTTTATATCTGGTATAGAATCCAATTCTTCCTTTGCTTTGATACGGTTTTAATTTGCCACAATATCTGAAATCTATTGAATCATTTATAACTAGTCGCATTTCAAACCGAGAAAATGAATTGATGTAAATAAATTTACGTAAATGTAAAATAATTTTATTCTTCAATTCAATAACATAATCAATTTCACTGTTATTGTTTACAATTTGTAATTTGTAAAACAGTGCTGACTATTTTTCTTACGTTGAAAGTTTTAAAATCCTTAACTGTAAAACTCATGACAACAAGCTAAAAATTAATAGGGAAATAATAACAATGTTAAATAGTGCATTTATTCTAATTTATGGGAATCAATATTGCTTGTTTAATTTTATTTTTTCATTTAGATCTGGTAATGTTAATTAACTGAATATAATTTATCTTTAAAAATTCTATAACATTTAATATTTCTTATGTAAGTTTTAAAGTTTTTAACACATTTCAATATTTTAGATACTTTAGTACTAATTTTCTAACTAATTCTTTATTAATTACTTCAGTACTATTTATTACTAATTTTCGAGAGAAATGATAAATTAAATTAGGAATTAAATGTAATTTAAATTATTTCTTACTGTACATTGAAATTTTTTTTTCTTTAAATTGATGGATATTTTACGTTAATGTCATAAATATTGATATTAATGATATTAATGTGTTTCCAAAATCCTAAATGACAATTTAAAAAATATCCATTTTGATTAATTTTACAGCTTTAACTTGAATTTTTTTTCCAAAGAATTTTGTACTTCGTTCTCTTATTTTTGTACTTTCCCAACTTTTCCCTCACTTCTTATTAGTTGATTTAATCTTTTAACAAGTGCAGTTGTAATGCAAAAGTATTAAAAAGCTTATTAAAGCTGATTTCTGTAGATCTGTTAATGTATTTTTATTTTGTATGTTTTATTATTATTCTGTATTATTATTACTATTTTGTATGTATTATTATTTTTTATGATACACATGATGTCGCATACATTTATCTTATTCAGATCAAATAAATTTCTAATTACATTTGTAATTCTTTTTAATTCTAATTTTTTCAGAAAAAAATAATAAAAATATGCTATTGTAATTATTGTAATTTATGTCAATTAACAGTTATTTGATTAATTTATAATGTTTTACTTGAAATTTTTTTTACTTATAATAGTAATAATTAGTAAAGAAAATTTTAATGTAACAATTCAAATATACACACATACATACATACATACATGTATATATATACACACAAACAAGTACATACATACATACATATACACATATACACATACACACATATACATATACTTTTTTTTTTTTTGCTTTTAAAAATATCATTAAATTGCATAAAATATTTTTGCAACTAATGACAAACAAATAGTAGACAAATCAGAATCTGCAATAAAGAATTTATAGTTCTATTGAAATGATTCTGTGGAAATCAAAATTCAGGAAAAAATTCATAATTTCTAAACATATCCAAATTTTTATAGTAAATACTTTAAGAAATCAAAACATTATGAGATATCTTTCTCGTATTTGAAAATATTAATACTGTAAAAGCCTTTTCATATTAACAATGGCAAATGCAGAATTCAAATTAAATTGAAATAATAAAGAATTTCCCACTTCTTTAAGAAAAGTCAAGATACAATTTCTGAAGTTAATACGAACATAATGATATACAAATGTTTTTCGAATATAGTTTTTTAATAAATTATCTTGTATATTAATAAGTAAACTAAATTTATTTTTCGTCTACACTTTTTTATACCAGAAAAAAAAATGATTTAACAATTTCTTACTTTGACAATAAATAAAAGTATATATTGTTTGAATTCAAATAATTATATTTTTAAAAATAATGTTCAGGTTTTTTTTTTGTGTAATCATTACACCAGCACGTGCAGTTTAATTAGTATTTGGTGTATTAGTATAATTCAAATAAATAATATTTGTTTGTTTTAGAATTATTTAACTGTATAAAAACAATCATAACTAGTATTATTAGTTTTTAAAAAAATACACCAAATATACTTTTGTAGTTTCGAAACCAGTTTACCAATATGTACATAATTTTCCTAGAAAATGAACGAAGTTAACCATATTGATGAGGAGTAAAGTATTTTACATTTAAATTTGTACGTCAAATAACGGAATGTGAAATGCTTCAATTGTCTTCAAGTACATCAAGTTCTTAAATCAGAACATTCAGAAAACTAAGTACGTTCTCGATCTAAGTGAACGTATTTAGAGGAACGCTTTAATAGTAACTTTCTTAAGCTGTTCACACGGTATAGTCATGTACACTCATGTCCATAAATTAAGGATAAATCAGAATCACACAGAAATTGAACTCTAAAATAAAAATTTCACCTGTAGAATTATCACACACATCTTGAAGAAGAATATGCAAATTACAGGAAACCACCAGATGGCGCAGGATGGTACGTCACAATGACGAGAGTGTAAGAGAGGGGTATATAAGGAATGGTGGCAAAGAAGTAAAATTGTTCACAAGCGCTTTAAAAGCCTTTCAGTAACCGCATAGTTATGGCACAAAGGAAGCATTTGGATGATTTTTTACGTGGTAGAATTATCGGACGACTGGAATGCGGACGTACCCAGCTGGAAGTATTCGAGGAACTTGGAATCGCCCAGAGTGTCATCTCCAGGCTTTGGCAACAATTCCAAGATGATGGTAATGTGAGTAGATGTTATAGCACAGGTAGCCCCCCGAGTTACAACGCCAAATGAGGACCGGTATTTAGCAGTTACTGCCAAAAGAAACAGACGGAGCACAGCATCAGACCTGTCTCGTCAGCTCTCTTCAGCTACAGGTACGACAGTTTCAAGGCAGACCGTGTACAGACGCTTAGGGCACATTGGTCTATATGCTCGTAGGCCTGTCAGATGTGTTCCACTTACCGCAACTCACTGTCGCCTGCGATTAACCTATAGTAGAGAGCATGCACTGTGGACACCGCAACAGTGGTCTTGTGTGATGTTTTCTGACGAGTCCAGGTTTAGTTTGCAGTCTGATTGTCGCCGGACTTTCATATGGAGAGCGCCAGGTACCCGTTACCACCAAGAGAACACCGTTACGGTAGTGCAGGATGGCTCGTTTGGGGAGGAATTATTCTTGATTCCAGAACTGACCTGCATGTTCAGAGTGTAACGACGACAGGCCACATCTATCGGGATGTCATTCTGGAACAACATGTACGTTTGTTTCGGGACGCCATGGGTGCTGAATTTCTGTTTATGGATGACAACGCCCGTCCTCACCGTGCAAACATTGTAGACGAATGCCCAATTGGAGGATATCACCCGTATGGACTGGCCAGCATACTCACCGGACTTGAATCTAATAGAGCATGTGTGGGATATGCTTGGCCGACGAATTGCAGCCCGTCAACCCCCTTCCACCTGTCAACCGGAACTTCGGAGGGCATTGCTTGATGAGTGGTGTTATATTCCCAAGATCAGATTGATAATTTGATACTCAGCATGCCTAGGCGTTGTAAGGCCTGTATTGCATCGTCCGGGAGACATACTCCATATTTACCATCATACTAACCATTTTATACTGTTTTTTGTAAATAGGTTCTTTTTTGAAATTTGCTCCAGGGAGTAAAAATTGCAATTTTTATTAATTATGTCAAACATATAGCATCTTTTTTTTTGCTCTTCACCTTTTGTTTAATAAATAGACTTTACAAATAAGTCAAATTTGTTTTACTTCAGTCTCTTTCTTTGCCTGAACTTCATTATCCTTAATTTAAGGACAGTGTATTTTAATAATTATTAATTTCCATTTGTTCAATTAACAAAGAGGAAAATTATCAATTAACATCGAAAAGATTCCAATAGAACACCAGATAATTTTCTCATCCTGTTCAGAAGGTATAGGCATAGATTTTAAGAGGACAAAATACCAATTAACATCGAAAGGATTCCAACAGAAGACCAAATAAGACATTTATAATAAGTCGAAATTTTAATTGAGTTTCTGTATGTTTTTTTTCCCTCCAACTTAGTTTCTATCTTACCACCGCAGAAAACAACTCTAAAAAGTAAATAACTGCATCTATGTATCTGAAGTATTTGTGTTAAAACTCATTACGAAGCATATAAAGTATTAAATTTCAACGATTCCTTTCCTTTCACTAAATAATTAAAAATTAAATGAAATATATTTTATAGTTTTGATATTGATTCACTTAAAAAAAAAAAACGATAGTGAGAATACATCATATACAAAGTATGGCATGAAAAGTTCTGCATTTATTCAAACATACACACATATACAAAAAAAAAAAAAACCCAGTTTGAAATAAATAATTAATTAAGATTAATTTTTTTTTTTTTCAGAATTTTTAAGTTTTTGATCACAGAATCAGAAACGTATAAAAAATTTCCTCTATTTTGTGTATGGGCAACCTATATGCCGTTCGTTATTTTAACCAAACCGCAGGGTGTAAAAGGTTAGTAAAGTTTCTTTTTGGTGTTTATTTAAATGAATCTGTTATTGTTTGCTATTGTTTTGTTTGTTGTATATTTTGAATCTGTCTTGTTTGTTATTATTTTTAAACATATCAGGTGAGCTGAAAGGTTCATAGGCTGACACATAGATGGCGCTACTAGTATTAAGTCCATATACTTTTTAGTTAGCCCTAACCTTCAGATGACACGTGTATAAATTTGACAGCTGTTGCACTAAATAGTATGTGATTTGTAGCATCTTTAGTGAAGCAACATTTATTAGTTTGAAAAAAAGGGATAAAAAGGAATTTCGAGTGTTAATAAAGCATTGCTTTTGGTGAAAAAAATACTATTGAAGCCAAGGCTTGGCTTGATAAACATTATTTGGACTTTGCACCAGGAAAATCAACCGTAGAGAAGTGGTTTAAAACTAAATTTAAACGAGGCGAAATGAGCACCGAGGACGATTCACGTAGTGGACGCCCCAAAAGAGTCTGTTACCGACGAAAACATAAAAAGTCCACAAAATAATTTCTGATAACTTTAAAGTGAAGTTGATTGAGATAGCTGAGACCCCTAAAGATATCAAAGGAACGTTTTGGACATATCGTGAATGAATATTTGGATATGCGAAAACTCTGTTCAAAGTGGGTGCCGCGCGTGAGCTCACAATCGACCCAAAACAACAACTAATGGATGATTCTAAGCAGTGTTTGGAGCTGTTCCATCGTAATAAACCCGAATTTTTGCATCGATGTGACAATGGGTGAAACATGGCTCCATCATTTCACACCGGAGTCAGTCGACAGTCAGCCGAGTGGACTGCACGTGATGAACACTAAAAATGCTATAACTCGCATTATAATAGTGCAACAGCTGTCAAATTTATACACGTGCCTTTTGAAGGTTAGGGCTAACTAAAAATATGGATTTAATACTAGTAGCGCCATCTATGTGTCATCCTACGAACTGTTCAGCCCACCTGTTACATGCTTTATTTGATGTGTTTTTAAAATTGAACTTCTAATTAATTAATTAAAATAAAAATTAATTCTGTGAACTTGTCTCAAATACCTATTCCACCAAATAGATTGAAATCAATAGAACGATTAGTTGATTTATTAGTAGTTTATTAATAGTTGTTTATCAATAGTTTATTTAATATTTTAAAGATTTTTATATGAATAAATTATTGGAAAAAACATTCATTTTAAATTTCTAAATCTGCAAAAAACTGTTAAAATTGCTAAATGTTTCCTTAATTTCCCAATTTTGACGTTATTTTTAACAAAAGAAATACAAATTTTGCTGAATCTTTGGGTGCATACATTTATTTCGATTTCATATTTTAGAGATTTAATTTTTTAATTTTTTATTTAATATTTTAATGGATTTTATACGCTTGAAATAAAACGATTAAAAAAAAAAGATTCATTTTAAATTTCTAAATCTGTAACAAATTGCAAAAACTGTTAAATGTTTCCTTAATTGGCCAATTTTGACGTTACTTTTTCAAAAAATAAAAATTTTGATGAATCTTTGTTTTCACAGATGCATTTTTGTACATTTATTTTCAAAAAACGTACTTTTCTTTTCTGAATTCTAAAATGCTTAGGGAGAAAATGGAAATTTAATTATAACTCTATACTGAATACAATTAATACAATTAATTATACTCTATAATTAATTGTATATCAGCAAAAATTTAAGGTGTTGCAAGTATATCTAATTGGTTATTCATTTAATTGGTTACCAAATAGGATGCAATTTATGCATAATTTTTGTAATTTACTAACTAAAAGTTAAAAATTACTATTTAATATGTTTCTAAATAGGACTCTCTTTTAAAAATTTATCTCAAAAGTTCCTCGTGTTGCATTGCAGGAAAATTTTATAACTTATTTCCTGAAACATAAAACAAAGCATCTTAAATTGCTTACAGAGGATATTCTATTATAATTAACCTTATCTAATAATAAATATTTCTTTATTAACTTCCTTTTGTGTTGCGCCACTTTAAAGTTGTACCAAAAATAGATATGCGACTTTTTGTAAAATTCCTGATAATTGAAAATATATTACTTTCAGACAGAAATCTCTTATTAATCAGATAACAGACATGAGATACACTTCAATTGACTTTACTGCCCGTAATGTTTTTCAGCAGTTTTTAAATTCACCGTTAATTTTTAATTTTTTATTTTCACTCAATAAATTGAGTTTAGTGCGTATTTATCTAATAATAAATTATCGTTTATTAACTTCCTTTTTTTTTTGTGTAATACCATTTTAAAAGGTTGTACTAAAAATAGAAGCGTGATATTTTGTAAAATTCCTGATAATGAACCTTATATAATAATAAATATTCTTTTATGTACTTCTTTTTTGTATTATACCATTTTAAAAAGTTGTAACCAAATATAGATGTGTGACTTTTTGTAAAATTCCTGATAATGAATCTTATCTAATAATAAATAATCCTTTATTAACTTCCTTTTTTGTGTTATGCCATTTTAAAGGTTGTACCAAAAATAGATGTGTGACTTTTTGTGTGAAATCCTGATATTTGAAAATGTATTTCTCTCAGACACAAATCTCTTATTATTCACAAAATTAACAGCAGCCACATTTTAATTGGATATGCTGCCAGAAATTGTTCTGCAGTTTTTAAAATTAAATATTCATTTTTTATTTGTTAATTTTCACTCAATAAAGTGACTTCATATTTACAAAGGTAACAAATTCGTTCGTAAGAAATTTTCAGGTAACAAATTCGGCAACGAACATTTCAAAAGATTAAAATAATGTGAAATCTGCAAAACCTTTGCTGTTAAAAATGCTATTTCTGCACAGTTGAATTAGTTAAAAGTTTAATAAATTTTCTAATTAAAGTCTAATAATTTCACTTAACTAAAATGTTTTCAATTAATCGTCTATTAAACCTTTTTACAAATATCTCATCTGATTTAATCATGGAGTTGACACATTTCAAAAATAATTTCTATTTGATTTTCACGAATTTAACTGTTTAAATCAGGTGGCCAATCAAATGATTCCGCGGGTCACTTTGGACATGCATCATAACTCCGCGGGTCCCATATAAAATTGTATATCCCTCTATTAGATTTAGATCCACTATAGACATTTTTTTTGGAATGAAAAAAATTGAAACATAATGAGTTATTATTTTTGTGTTTACTAATATTCTTGCATATAAAACATAGATAATATAATAATAATGACACTAAACGCACATTGTAAAGAAATATATCACTCTAAAATGAAATATAAAAATTATATAAATATAAATGAAATAAAAAAGAAATCGTTAAAAAATATTTATTTTACTATTCCGATATTTGTTTCTCCAGTCTTTCACTTAGCTTTTTGCAAATCTATCTCAATTTAGGTAATTAACTGGGGTCGCTTTAAAGTGAAATATACATAGCCTATTATATTAGTTGTTCGCACTTTAGATGCTTGCACATCATGAGTTCCCAACTCACAAATAAAACAGACAATATCTGTCCTATATCAGTAAGAATATTATTTTAAAATCAAAGTTAATTTTCTCTCATAATTTCTACAGTTCATTTTTGTATATAGGGATGCACACATAATGTATTTTTAATACACTGGTTTTCACTACTTTGGCCATTATAAAACAAATATATTTTTAAAAATGTGATACATCTCACGGGCCGGAAACATATTCAAGACCCGCGGGTTTTTCCCCCCATGGTTTTAAATCCCTACGTAACTTACAGTAACAGAATCTTTTACTAACCCTGCAAGTTCATTTTTTTCCTACAGAAGTTTTTATCAATCGTTAGTGCATTTTGTAATGAAAAGTTTCTATTTATTAAAATTTAATTATTTTTTCTTATCCAACTTCTTCGAATATTAACTTCTTGTATCGTTTCCAGGATTTGTTAAAAAGTAATAAACATCTTGATAAAAGTTGGATTTATAGGTTTTTTGAGCCTGTCTGTGGAACAGGTTTATTCACAAGGTAAGAAAAAAATTATTACCACTTTTATTTTGTCCAGTTTTTGTTTTAGAATTGCTTTCTTTTGAGTAAAAGGAACAAATTTGGCATTTAAAATTTTATTCGTTTTAGTACTAAATCAACAATTATAGAATATATTTGTGCAGGTTAGGTTAATCGTTTTTATGCTATGGAAACAGAAAACTTGATATTAAATTATTTTTTATTATCACAGAATTAATACATTTAAGACGCAAGGAAATAAGGAAAGGACTAACATAATGTTTATAACTTCAAATTTCTGAGAAAAGAAGAAAACTATGTTTTTACTTATTTATTAATTTTTTGGAGAGTGGGGAGGGCTGATGGCCGAGAAGCTAGCTCTCTGGCGCTCTGTATCACAGGTTTCGCGTTTGAGCCCCGGTGGTGCCAGGGATTTCTGTAGTGGTTCAGAATTCCACTTTAAGCCGTAGGTCCCGGTCTAACATGTTCGTAGAGCGTTGCGCAGGTGTTGTTCCGCGTCCGTAGCTTATCTTCAAGCTACACGCCCCCTGGGTAGTGCTAAGTGGGTAATGTCGGTGCGGCGCTTGCCTGAAGGCATAAAAACAACTGTGTTTTGCCAGCTGCATTAGAAAGAAAGATGTTTTCATTTTTTTAGATATGTAGTTAATCATATTGCTAAAGTGGACCAAAAATACAATAATCTTGTACTTAATGCTTTAATTTTTATATAGTTTTCTTAATAAATAAATACAAAATTTATTTTTACTTAAAATTAAACTGAACATTATTTGTTTTATATTATGCTCATTATTTTTTTTGTAGTAAATATTTATGTTTACTGTTATAAATTTCTCATAAAATGTGCTAAATAACGCACAGAAATAAAACAAAAATTGCAGAATTTTGTCTTTCCTAAATTCCTTACTAAATGACTTTTAAAAACATACGTAACCAATAAATCATTTTAGTCAATACTCTCTATACCCAGAAATTTGCTGTATTTTCTATACATAGTATAATATACACAGTATTAAACACAAAAACCATATTTGAAAATGTTTGCTAAAAACGCAATGCAGCCAATAGTGATAACGATAAACAATCTCTTCACGCCATACACAACATTTAGAACAAAAAAAATGTAGTGTTCTAAAGGCAATGCTATTTTTCTAAATTCTAAATTTCTAATTTCTAAAATTCTTCATGGACTGCCTGTCCCGCACTGCAGGACATAACATACACAATAAATAAATTGATAGCAATAGAATGAACATAATAAATAGAAGGAACATCCCGTCTGTAGTGGATATAAGGGGATTGGACCAAAATACATTTGTGTTGAGCATACTAATTCCCTACATACAAAATGCTACATACTAAACTACATAATAGCATAATACATACTAACATAAACTACATAATAACATAATACATACTAACATAAACTACATAATAACAACAAACTACATAATAACAACAAACTACATAATAACAACTACATAACAACAAACTACATGATAACAATAATACATACTTAATACTACATACTCACATACTACATACTAAACATACTAACGTTGCTCCTATTTGAAGTGATACAGCCAAATGGAAATCCCGGCGCAAACTGATAATGCCTTGCTTCAACAACGATGCTTTGAAAGACTTTCTGGTAATCTTCAACAAGCATTCAGAGAGACTGGTGGACTACTTGCAAGCCGATACAAAGAAGGATTTCACGTTAATCAAAAATGTATTAGTTCTCTCTACTCTGGACGTGATATGTGGTAAAGCTTTTTTTTCCTACTTTACTGATATGGAGATCGCAGTTATATAAAATATGTAAGTGTTTCTATTTGAGATTTTCGAAATCGTGTTTCTGTAACTGTTAGAGTTTAACTGTTTCTCTTCATATGATTCTTGAGTGCATAACTCAAGATACCTTAAAAGCACAATTTTGTTCAGTTTCTGAGAATGATATGACAGCTAGCGGTTCATGTACCGAGAAAGTCTTTCTTATAATCACTGTATATTACCTAATGCAGGGGTGGTCAACTCAAATGATCTTGCGGGCCACTTTGAAATTCCTCATAACCCCGCGGGCCGTATATAAAATTATCTATTCCCAGATTAGATTAGATATTCACTATAGACATTTTTATAGTCATATTACAATCTGTTATATTAGATGTTCCAAGATGAGCATCACGAGTTCGCAGAAAATAATTTGATTATTTTGTAAACTCATAAATAAAACATGTACTATCTGTCCTATATTCGCAAACATATAATTTTAAAATCAAAGTTCATTTTTCTCATCATTTCTTTTCATTTTTTGAATATAGGGATGCACACATAATGTATTTTCTTTAATACATTGGTTTCCCTACTTTGGCCGTTGTAAAATAAATATATTTTTGGGAAAATGTGATAAATCTCACGGGCCGGAAAAATATTCAAGGCGGGCCGTGGGTTGGCCACCCCGACCTAATACAATTATACTCTTTTGCAGACAATTACTTTTCATATTAAGTGTGCTTTTTCGAAAGTTATGGTAATCATTATTTTTATATCAATATACTATATACAAATATAATTTAAAGTGAATGAAAATTATTCTAAAAGGAATTTATAAATCTGTGATCTGTGTGAACAAAAAGCTGATTGACAATTTCTTCATTTTTCAGAAACCGTTTTTGGCGTCTCAGTTAATGCACTCGACAACTCAGAGTCTCAGTTCAACAAAGCTGTTCGTGGTATGAATGTCACTTTGCTAATTCATATAGCCATAAGGATGCAAAGATTATATATAGAAAATAAGGTTTATTATTCATTACAATGGATATTTAATTTCTAAAAAGAGCATGTTAATCGGATCCATATGAAATAAACTGTAAATATATAACATATAAATTTAATTAAATTAATGTCTTATAGAATAATTCCTTTAAAATTTACATAATGAACATGAATCTACTTTTTTGGTTTAAATATGTATTGCATGGCTAGAAGAACTTTCAAATGAAAAAAATCTATCACAATCAAGACAACTTTTCTTGGATAACTAATTTGAATATTAAAAAATTTAAAATAGAAAATGAATTTTACAAATATTATAAATATTTGTTATTAGTAGTATGTATACATTTAAATAATAATACATTTTTAATTATACACAAAATATGATTTATTATTAATACAATGGATACTATTTAATTTCTAAAAGAACATATTAATTGAATCTATATGAAATAAACTATAAATATATATCATATAAATTTAATTAAATTAATGTCTTCTAGAATAATTTCTTTAAAATTTACATATTGAACAATTTACATTTACATATTGAACACAATTACGACCACTTTTCGTGAATAATTCATTTGAATATTATAAAATTTAAAAGTGAGAATGATTTTAATAAATATTATACATGCACCTTTTGCATGCACCTTTCATTAAGATCCAGGAAAAGTTCACTGATTCCATTGAGCTGTATCCAAACTATTAAACAAGTTCCAAAAAGCTTTCGATTTGGTCTGCAATTAAATTACCTTGTGTGTTTCTGTTTATCGTATTAGAAAAACATCAAAGGCAATACTGAGGCATATTTAAACTTTGTTACTTATGGTCTAAGTATAAATAGGTACATACTGATCTAATGTTTGAATTTAAGTAGTTTTATTTTAACTTATCTCTTTAATAAGTTAATTAAAATTTTATGGGGCTAATTTTATGGTTCATGAGATATTTTTTTCATGCAATAATCATTGTTTTCCATTGTAAATATTGCACATATATCAATGAACATTTTTTTTCATGCAACAATCATTGTTTTTCCATTTTAAGGATTGCACACATCTCAATGAATATTTTTCAAGCAACAATCATTGTTTTTCCATTTTAAGTATTGCACACAACTCAATGAACTTTTTTTTTTTCATGCAATAATCATTGTTTTCTATTTTAAGGATTGCACACCCCTCATTGAACTTTTTTTCATGCAATAATCATTTTTTTCCATTTCAAGTATTGCACACACCTAATGAACTTTTTTTCATGCAATAATCATTGTTTTCCATTTTAAGGATTGCACACACCTCAATGAACAGGATCTACAAAGTTTGGCAGTGGCCAGACTTCCTATTTAATCACACATCAGCTGGAAAATCATGGGAAAAAGATTTGAAAGTTTTTAAAGACTTTACAAGAAGAGTAAGACAGTTCTTTCATTTAAAATAAAATAATGAAAAATTGATAAATACATGAAAGCATATGAATATAAACCTTTTAAACAAATTCCACAGTTTATCCTCTTTTCTACGAATTTTTCTATTGCCAAACGATGATTCTCCATATCCAGATGTGCAGATGTTAATACAGTAGAACCTCTTTAAGTCGAACCTCGATAAGTTGAAAACCTCCAAAACTCGAAAAAGAATTTTGTTCCTTCCCTTCAAGCTTTAAAACCTCCATTACTCGAAATTTCAGCCCTCTATATGTCGAAATAATTAGTCAATAGCCACAAGCCCTTTTGGTATATATTTTCCCTCCGTAACTCGAAAAAAATTGGACCTCCGTATCTCGAACATTAGCAGTGTTTGATTTTACAATCTTTACAACTCGATCATTTGAAATTATTTCGGAATTATTTAAAGATTTTTTACTGAAGTAGATAATATAACTTTTAGTTGCAAATAAATATGTTTATTATCTCTGCAACTTAAATTTTTATTTATTTTACCTCTCTAACTCAAAATAAGTTAGAAAGAATCTAGACCTCTACAAGTCGAATATTTCCTTACAAAATCCGCGTACGTCGAAATCCTCCATAAGTCGAAAATTCTATAACTCGAATTATTTGGCGTCTCCCTTGAAGTTCAACTTACAGAGGTTCTACTGTATTAGTAATTACTGACTGAATCATGTTAGGATAAAAACATCATTTCTGGAAACCTCTAAATAAGTGTTTAATGACGAGTTTAGTTCTCAGCATTAGTCACTGAGAACTAAAATAAAAATAATTTTAAATAAAAATGAATATAATAAAAAATAAAATGAATTTACTTTCTGTTTAAGCCGATGTGTAGAGAAAGGGGTGAATTGTGTATTCTAATTTGTTTTTGGATTTTGTCACTGTACGGTCATCTTCTGCACACTTTAGTCTAATCAGACCGAGTCCTGTAGTTAATGTGGATTCTGAACTCTAATAAACATCCATGCCAGGATTCGAACATGAACCCTGTGATATCAAAGGTCAGAGCTATAGCCAATTGGCCATCAAGCCGCTGTATTCTAATATTTATTTTCTAATGCAGTTGGTAAACACATACACAATTGTGTTTGATGCCTTAAGGCAAGCGCTGCACCGACATTACTCACTTTAGCACTACCCAGGACGTGCGTGTTGCTTGAAGATAAGCTATGGACGCGGACCCCCACAGCACTCTTATGATCCTGTTAGACTGGGACCTACGGTTTAAAGTGGATTCGAATCCCTACAAACATCCATGGTACCGAGCGCCAGAACATTAGCCATTCGGACATCAGCCCCCCTCCAGCAGCTCATATCTTGGTACGAAATATCGTTTTAACACCAGTTTCAATTATTGTAACAAATGTTAAATTAAAATAATTATATTACAAGGTGCAATATTTATAACAGAGCACTTTATTTTGTATTTAAGACACTGTGATTTTGCTATTTATTAAAACAGATTTATGTAACATTTTTACAATAAGAAAATTCCATTGTCTAGCGATATCAAAATTTAAGTGTACGAGTAGGCAAGGAATCCTTTTTTCAGCACAGTGCCACAGTTAATGGTGTTCTATGTATTCAAAGATGTTTATCTGTAACATGGTGACTGAATGTTGCAGATAATCCAGGACAAGAAAGCCAAGTACCAGAATGGCGTGGAAGACATTGGCACCCGCATGGCCCTGCTGGACCACCTGGTGAGGCTGCACGTGGACACTGGTCAGCTGAACGAAGATGACATCGAAGAGGAAGTGAACACATTTGCTGTTGCGGTAATCCCATTTTTTTTTTAAATATTCCCCATCCCCATATAATTTATCGGCTTAATATATTATTGTTTTGATTATTTTAAGTATTCAATATATAGGTTCTTTTATAATTATTATAAATATAACGTGCAACTCCCTCTGTCTATGAAATTTTAATATTCTTAACACAAGGCTAAGAAATGATTTTTATATATTGAAAGTTAGTTTCTGTTTCTAATGAATTCCGTAATAGACTGGTTAAAGTTAAGTCAATCTTAGGATTAGAATAGAAAGAAATTCACCCTTTACACAGATGTATAGTAGTGAAGCAGCAAGATAGTTTGAGGAATAACTATGATTTAATCCTTTATCAAAAAATATTTATTGAAATAACCAAATCTAAAAATGAATCAATAAAAAATTGACATCGATGATATCGCAATTGAAAGAAAGTATTAATCTCCTATTGGTTGTTTTTGATGTTACGTGATTCATTTTATTCGATAAGTTCTCCACTAGTAAGAACAATTTTAGAATGTAAGTCTGCCGAACCACAAAAAGTGAACACAGAACAAAACGGTTGCCTTCATACCATTTTTTAGAACAATTTAAACACTGCTGATATGATAAACTTTTTGCATCCCTTAGTTTTTCTCGACTAGTTTGCCGTGTTCTGATAAATGGGCACGCAATAAATGAGAAGTTTAGAGTTTAAATCACTGTTAAAGTAATATGGAAATCTGTACATTTTGTGTTACTGGGTTCATGACAGAAGAATCATTAATGTCACAGGGCCATGACACCGCTGCCATCGGCATCTCGTGGTGCGTGTACATGATAGGCCTGCACCCAGAGATCCAAGCAAAGATCCACGAAGAACTCGACAGGATATTTGAAAACGACCCAGAAAGACATGCTACGATGGACGACATCAACGACATGCACTACTTGGAGAGCGTTTTAAAGTAAGGAATATACTCTTTCTAAATTCAATGTACAATGATAAGTTAAAATCACCGCTACTCATGAAATTGTTTTTATTGGTACAAACAGGGTGATTATAATTTAAAGTCTCAATTTCAAAATGATGTAAAAAAGAACCTCTCGTCACAATGAGTTCAAATTTAAACTAAATATACTTGAAAAAGGGAGAAACGGTATAGTATCAAAAAAAGTTCACCGATTTTTCCCATCTAATTTGGGTATGTCCTTGCCGTGGTGGATGGGATTTCCACTATTTATTTATAAAGAAGGAGAGATTTATTGATATTCTAACTACATACTTATTTAATAAATTTAATTAAAAATATTTTAGCCGCATTAAGTTTAACAATTTTTAGTGTGTTATAAAATGATCGAAGTTTAAAAATAATTATAAATGTAGAATTTCTGAAATAGCGTAAATTATTATTATCTTATTGTGGTGGTATTTATTTAATACATTACTTATTTCACTATCACATTATAATTTATGGAAAGTTATAACACTGCTGAAAATTCGCATAGTAGGCACCAATACTTAACAGCTTGAGTCTTAAACAAGAGATCTATCATATTTTGACTCTTGTGAGTTCATTTATAAGCAGTAAAAGATTTTAACTTTGAATTTTTCAGGAATCCAACAGGTTGTACCCCCCTGCACCCATATTTGCAAGACAAGTGCATGAAGATGCCAAGATAGGTAAGAGAACAGTTACAGTTTTCATTCCAAATAGAAAGATAATTTATCAAATAGTAATGGAAATAAATTTAATAAAATTTCCGATCCTAAATGACAAAAATTTGTATATAATATATATATATATATATATAATCTTTATATACTACTGTGTCCTAAAAGTAAGACCAGTTTTCAATTTAAATTTTTTGAGCATAGGGTATTTTTTTTTCCTGTTTTAGCTTGTTGGTACTGTCCTTGACATCTGTGTGAAATTTTACGTCGAGATATTCATTAGTGCTTGAGTTACGCTTGGTTTTGTGAGATGCTTAAACTGATTCCGGAGATTTTGAAATGTCACTTCAATCGACTGTAAACGGTGTCCCTGTCTTTTGAGTTTAGGGAATAGCCAGAAGTTGCAGAATGCTAAGTTAGGTTAATATGGGGTTTTTGGAAAGATATGTGTTTCATTTTTTTTGGTCAAAAAGTCACAGAGAATCAATACAGTGTCAACTGGCGCATTCAGTGTTTCCGGTTTAATTGACCAATTGAGGTTTGACGCGTTTGAGGCCCAAAATATCTTTAAAAAATGGAATTTTGAAATTTCAACATCATCAGCAAGGTTTCTAATTGTAAATCGACGGTTTGCAAGCACCAAATCTTTCATTTTTTGGACGTGAGCTTCGTCTGTTGAAGTTGGTGTTCGACCAGAGGGCTCTTCATTTTCAACGCGTTCTCTGCCTTCTTTGAACTGTTTATACCCCTTCTAAACATTTCTTTCCGATATAGAATGCTCATCGAATGCCTTCTGCAACATTCTATACGTTTCCGCAAACAAAATTTAACGCAAGTTATAGCTTTTCTGACATTTCAAAAATCGCCGAAATCAGTTTTAGCATCTCCCACAAAGCCAGGCGGGATTCAAACACTAATGAATATTTCAAATTTCCCAAAGTGCCAAAAAACCTAAAAAAAAAAATTAAATACCATATGCCCTGGAAATTTAAATTGAAAACTAATCTTATTTTTGGACACAGTAGTATATAATTCTTCTGTACATGTGTTTATCATTGAACTCTCCTAAACGACTTGAATGATTTTGATGAAATTTTGATGTGTCTTTGATGAAACATGGCGAATGATTTTTATGCTATCTCTCTTTGTTTGTCTATCCACTTCTATACCGTTCAATCCATCGATATGAAAATGGGTAATAATATGTATTCGAGGTATGGAGAATATATTCGCGCTATCCACTGTAGTGTTACTTACCACCAGATGCTGTAGCAGCATTTTATCTTAAATACCGTTCTAACGATATCCATGAAAATCAGTATCACATACATTGTAACATATAGAATATATTCTTATTATGTAATTTTCTACAATACATTTTTTTTTTTTTTTTTTGGATCTTCTAGTATATACACACATATTTTATTAAAGAATGAATACATTTCCAATTTATTTTGGTCACTTCACGAATTGAGTCTGCGGTATGCAATAAAGTGACAATAATACTGCTTTTTGTACTGTAGGAGGAATTTTTTTTATCTGACTGATCTTGGCATGAAAAAGCACTTGTAAGGGGGAAAATCGAATGAAAAAAAGGGGTAATTTGCAGTAAATGATCTTATGCAATAATATTTATTTTAAATGTTTAAAAAACGGTTTAAATAGGTTTTTTCAAACAAATTTAACGAAATATCATTTAATAATAAAAAAATGATTTTTTTCCATTCAAAATTTAAAAAAAACAACTGAGAAATGAGAAATGGAAATATTGAAATTTAGTCATGAATTTAAGTATGGATGAAACGTAATAGGCATCATACTTTCTAATATGGGCGTGTGGAAGAAATATGTGTTATTTTCATGAAATATATGCAGGTCTAGTTGAAATATGGGAACATTTATACCAGCATTTTCTGTTTCTAGTTTTTCATTATGCAATAAAAAAGTTTTTAGAAATTGACAAATGTCATTCTATTTTTAAGATAACAACCACAGATATAAGAAACAGAAATTTATTGATGCATAAGCTACAGAAAAACTTACACAAGCTAAAATATGCATATATGTCGTTGCATATTATACGAGATTGCTTATTGTTTCCACCGTTAGAATTCCGAGCTAATTGATTTTATAAAATTCCGTATTACAAAGTTACTCAAAACCGATATCTACTACTACTGCACCACTGTGCCTGGAGC